>JAJOOO010079978.1:0-73826 GCA_029582685.1 Solanum piurae
TCAGTTATAGTATATGGGTATTCCCCATCTTTTCATTTTATTTATGATTTAGCTTCCGCATCAGTTTATTATCTTTAGTATGCTCATGATCATGCCAGAAGGGTTAGCTTGGGATCACTTGTGGTCCTAGGTCCCGTGTCCGCGTCTCGGGGGTAGTCTCGGGGCGTGACAAATATAGACATGAATGAACCAACTCAAGGATCTTAATGCATAACATATAACACTTCAATAATTAGGAATAGAATTTCAAAAAGAATCAGGAACTCAAGGACTCAAAATCAACTTAATAAAATCTATTGAACTTTTCTCTTAAACTCACTTTAGTTTTGAATGTGCATAAGACATGTGATTAGAACATGAAGGAATTCTCAAAGGTATATGGAGCCTACATGAAGGAATTCTCAAAGGTATATGGAGCCTACATGAGCTAATACGGAGAAGGGAAACGTAGCCACGACTCAAAGAAACACATTCGGATGAAACACAGAAGGGATCAGCCAGGCGACCCCTAGCGCACTGCTGGTGTAGGGCGCCAGGCACAAAACTCAACCCCAGGTTTGGGGTGCACTGCTGGTGTAGGGCACCATGCCCCAAACTTTTGGGAGCTAGCGCCTTCATAGCGCGCCGCCCCACACCCCTGTCCAGCAACCCGATGAATTTTCAAGCTAAAATTAGGACCCCCAACTAGTTTAGAATTGGGAAATTTCTCCTAAACTCTTTTCGATTATCAAACCCAACACGAATACATGAGAACTTTAATACAATTTCTTTGGAAACATAACTCTACCAAAGATTCACAAAACAAAAGAATCAAAACCTAAATTGTTAAAGAATTGAACTCAATATCAAGAACTGTGAATGGATCTTTTAGATATAACGATTCTTGACTAAATTGAGATGTAGGGCGTGAGGAAGAACAAGTCAATCACTGTGATAATCCTTACATACCTGGAAAGAACAAATGTTCTTGGTGAAATCGATGGAAACTTGAAGAACGCTTGAACCCTAGTTTTTTCTCCTCTTAGAACCTTGATCGAATTGTTCTAAGTGTTAAAGAACGTAAAAAATAGTTATAATGATGATCAGACCTTAATTGGGTGATAAAAAACGTGGCTTAGTCTTAGAAGGGATGGGAAAAGAGAAAACTACCCCTCTAGAAACGATTTAGGAGCCTTAAAAAGAAGGCTTCACTAAAACAAACATATATTTTTAGTCCGATCTCGAAATGAAGTAAACTTGGCGGCGTTGGAAAGAGGACTCAAAGACCTTTAATTTGATAGGTCATGAGTCACCTAATTATTTATGTGCTAAGTGTTATGATCATTTGAAGTTGACCCAAGTAAAATCTCATATTGAAACGCAATCGGTAAGAAGGCTTTCAACTTTATGCTAGGGGATTATAATGACCTTAATTTGTATCCAGAATCATTCTCACACTCAAGAATTGACCTTAACACCTAAAAAAATTTAGAATCTCTCAGTACAATCTTATTCACAAATGAAGAATGGTTCAAGTCTTAACTTAGAAATTTTCGGGGTGTTACATTTGCATTGTTCATGGAGGCTAATGCTTCAGTTCTATTTAATTATTGCTTATGAATTCTTTCCTTGGGGTTTGCATGCTTGACAGTTGAACTCATGTAACTCTAATAGATGTTTCATCGTCTTATTGTGGGATTTAGGCTAGAAATATATTATTTAAGTAATATTTTTCTTCATTAATCGATATATGATTTTAGTTGGATCATTATTTTGTTTTAATGAGTATTGATGAGTTTTGGAGTTGCACATATTTTATCTTTGTGCTTAAATGATTTGGTAAGTGTATGGATTTTTGGTACTCCCGATAGGTGGTTTTAATGGGTGTCAATCACGTCTAAGGGGTAGTTTGGGATGTGACAATAATCACTTAACATCTCCTCGACTGTTACACGAAATATGATAACTTCGCTCGTCAATCGTAAACTCATTTTTAAGAAAACATAACAAAATAACGGCGTGTTACAATTTAATATATAATATTATTAATTTATTTTTGAAAAAGGAGTAATATCCCATTTTCAAAATCCACATAGATTATTTGATCTTAGTTTGTTGATTTGATTATTACTTTACCAGTTCTATCAATATAGTGGACTCATTCAAGAATAAAATAAAATTGTGGAGCTAAAAACTCCATTTTATTCATACCTCAAAGTATAACTGACATAAATCTCATACATATGGGGCTAATTACATTTTAGTTCGAAAGTTTCCCCAATAATAAAAATTTCAGATTTTTCATTGTTCTTAGATACATTTATTGGTTGTCTGATATATTTCAAATGATATATTACTTAATAAGAGGGATGCATCTGAGAGGGGATAGAGATGTATCTGAGAGGGATAGGGATGTAACCGAGGGGAGATTTTTGTAATTTTTTTAAATGGTAAGGAATTTAGAGATTATGATATCTTAAGTTGTGTATTTATGCAATTTTTCATATCTTAAATCTGTACAGGGCCAAGTGAACCCAAAAAGAAATATAAAATAACAAAAATAAAAGCAACAAACAGGCCCAATCCAAAAGAGTCACCTTCTTTTATATATCATCCCTAAGAAGTAGGGTTTTCCATTTTGAACTCCCACCCGTCTCCCTCTATGTCGTCGCTTGGAGCTAGTTGGCACTCACTACCATATGGTAATATTAATTTTATTATTATTGATTTTATATGTTTATCAAATTGAAACCAGTTTTTGAAACTGCTTCACAATCAATAAGAACATTCATATTTAACGTTTTTTAAATAGAGAAATATAATAAGCTTCGCATCCAAAAAAACATTGTATCATACTTGATGTTTAGAATGATTTTGCTTTTATTTTTTCAATTTTGACTAATCATAAAACCCATTTGAAATTAATAGAAATTTTTAAGTGGAAACATGCTAAAGGTATAAAACTTTATTATATCGAAATAAAAGTATCTTAATGATCATGTAGATGCTAGATTCTAGATTCTAGATCTCCGTCAAAATTATTGAGTTTTGTGTCAAAATTATCATGCTACATTTTAACACAAATATAGAACTGCATCAAAATTATTGAGTTCTGTTGAACCCGTCTAAGATGCTAGATCTTCATCCTGATGTTTTTAATACAAATAGAAAATCTATTAGTATCTCATCCTGATTTTCTAATACAAATATAAAATATAAATAATAATTACTTGATAATTTTACTTTAAAGTGCAATTTTTTCTGGTCTATCAAAAATTAAGTTGTACTATATATAACTATTACTAATATATTTTTATTACCATTCTAAAGTTACTTCAGTGAGTTAATTTTAACCCTTATTTTCTAATACATATACAGAATTTAAATAAAAGTTATTGATAGTTTGACTTTTAAAATCAAATGAATCCTAGATAAGAATCTTCTAACTGAGTAGGAAACAACTCAAAGTGGGCACATTTTGAGTAGTCTATCCAATATAAAGTTGAAGTATAAATAGCTATTACTAATACATTTTTTTATTACCATTCTAAAGTTACTTCTTAATCTAAATAAAAATTACTGATTGTTTCTTGAGAATGCCCTTAAATTTCTCCAAACACAACCAAAGAAGGATCCATTTGGATCAGGAAATTTGTAAGTAAGTTATCGATCAAGTAATTAATTTTCTATTTCTTTTCTACTTTTACTTCCTATTATATCATTTGAAATTTATCAAATTAAAAAGGTGATGTCTTTTTCAATTGTACATAATTTTTTTGTTTAGAATTTAGCAGTATGAAAAAGTAGAAAAGAATTAATTTTGTGAAAATCAACATGGTTGTTTTCTCTAAAAAAAATAATTAATTTATGACTTTCTGCTATAATTACAGATCCTGCAAAGCTATCGATGTAGCTTTTGTGAGATCATTGAATTTTATAAATAAATTATTAATTAATTAGAAATATATGAGGTACTTTGAGAAAACATTTGATTAAATGATAAAAGTATAACATGAATTTAAGACTCAAGAGTAAAGAATCTTTCGATTTAATAACGTTTTATCATTTTATAAGCTTATACAGTGGGAATCTAATTAATTATATAAGTCAATGAGTTGGAATTCTATGTGTTCAATTTTTTTTGAAATCTAGTTCTTTATTAGTTTGTGACTTTGTGTTATCTAATATATTCTACAAAATTTTGGGTATGTAGGTTTAATAAGATCAGTGAATTATTTTATTTTATTTTACCTTAATTAGAGATATTTGGGGTCTCTTTGGATATCTCAAAAATTATTTAATTTTGATTTTCATAACTTTTATCAATCTAAAAAGCGTATAAATATCGGTGTTTCTATTGTCACATGTGATATTTGATTGAATTGATACTTCATAAATTAGTGCAGAAGTCAATAATGGAAGATCACAGTGATACGAGCGAGACAAGAAAAAGTTTGGTTAATGTTATGATAGGAGGACCTAGAGAGGATAAAAATGAGGACAACTTTGTTACTAACAATACAGATGGTGGTGCATCTGGGGATGAATTGAATTCTCCACTTGGTAAATCATTAAAGAGGAAGAAATACAGTGCCAATCAAATTCGAAAACTTGAAGTGTGCGTGTATCATTCCAAATTGTCTTACATTTATCAATATGTTTATGCTAATTAATTTATTTATTTTCAATGTATTTCCCTGCTGGTATCAGTGTAGTCAAAGAAAATTCACATCCTGACGAAAAAACAAGACTAGAACTAGCAACAAATTTGTCGATGGGCAAAAAACAAGTGCAATTTTGGTTCCAAAATAAAAGATCCATATTGAAAGTGATGATCATATGTCGTCTTTTTATTCATTCATGTTAACCTTGTGTAATTTTTTGTGTAATAATTATGAAAGTGAATTATGTTGTTTATTCAGACGCAATTGGAACGACATGATAAGAGAGTGTTGCAACAAGAAAATGACAAACTTTGCATAGAGTATGCCGCAATGAAGGAAGTCATGGAAAATTCAATTTGTGATCCGTGTCGTAATAAAGATACTATAAGGAACAAAAATATTGATGAGAAGGAAATATATTGAATGAGCATGCCTGCCTGAAAAATGAACTTACAAGGATTGCTATCCATGCGGACAAATTTTTGGGGCCTTCTACATTCTTAGAGGGATCATTAACTTCCATGATGGAAAGTTTTGGGTTAGAATTACTTACGGAAAGAGATTAAACTAGTGATATAAATGTTGGGGACGATTTATCATTAAACGAGGTTGATTTTGGAAAATATCTATCAAGTCTTCTACCCACAAATTTAGTTAACAAAGATTTAACACTTGATAAATCAATGTTACTAAATCTCGCTTTGGATGCCTTGAATGAGTTGTTTAAGTTGGCAATGAGTGATGAACCTTTAATTTCTGGGTTAGAAGCTTGGATGGAGGTGGGAAAATATTAAATATGGAAGAATATGCTAGATCTTTTATTCCAATTATTGGTATAAAACCTAGTTATTTCACAATAGAAGCCACAAGGTCATTTGGTACAGTGGTTGGCAATAGTCTGACATTGGTAGAGATGTTGATGACTGAGGTACTTTGATTTTTCATTCCAATTTCCTTATCACGTAAATTAGTTAAGAACTTTCAGTTGTTAACCACTTATACCCCCTATTTGGTGTGAAAAAGTATTGCTTCATTTTTTTCTTTTATGTTTAGTATTATTCTTACTTTTATTATATTTAACATATTTGTTTAATTAATGGTTCTTCAACTAACTATTACATATTTTATTTATCAATTAAATTTAACTTTGAAGTCATAAACATAAAAATATGTTTACCTGTTATTTTCTATTTTTTTAATTATTGTCTTTTATATATGCAGAGTCAATGGGTAGACATGTTTCCGTGCATTATTGGTAAAGTCAATACTTTTGATGTTATTCTACTGGCATAGATGAAAGCAAGAGTGGTACTCTATTATTGGTATTATTTCTTACTCATTATTTTGATGGAAATTACATATATAGTTTTTATATTATTTTTTGTACTAATAGCTTGAAAGTATTAATTTGCAGATTGAAACTGAATTACAAATTATTTCAAATGTGGTTCCTGTCCGCGAAATACAATTTTTTCGTTTTTGTCAAAAACATGTTGAAGGTACTTGGATTATTGTGGATGTGTCTGTCGACACAATCAAAGAAGGTTCTCAACAATATAAAATTGAAAAATGTCGAAGGCTCCCTTCTGGTTGCATTATTCAAGATATGCCTAATGGTTACTCTAAGGTAATTCAACTTAAATTGTTTTTTCATTTGCGTCTCAAGCAGGTCTTCATAATTTTAATTTTTTTTAATGATTGGGTTGCTTGTTCATTCTATATTGAGCATTTTCTAAAACTGATTTTCTTGACATTTGCTTCTAGCTTTTATTTTTGCTTGACAATTTTTTATATAGAATCAGTTGAGTCCATTGAAAATTGTTTCTTAGTTCTGAACCTTATGTTTGTATTTTATGTTTTAAGATGCTTTTGCAATTCATGAAATTACACTATCATCGAATTCATAGCTATATATTTTGTGTTTTCATATTTAGTAAACTTTTAATTAGAAATGAGATCATTGAGAATATTCTATATCTTTTAATTATAAATTTATAATCTATGAATGAAGGTAGAACTTCTATATTATCATCATTAATATATAAGAGATATATTCGTGAATTTCATTGCTATATATTTTGTGTTTTCGTAATTAGTCTACTTTTAATTAGAAATGAAATTATTGAGCATATTTTATATATTTTAATCATAAATTTATGATCTATAAATGAAGGTAAAACTTCTATATTTTTCATGTTTGATATATGAGCTGCATACTGAAGTATCTTTCTCTCACCTCAATAGCAGATGAGTGTAATCCCAAACATTATTAATAGGGTTATATTTTCTATGCATTATTTTTCATGATCAACATATAGTTATTCTATTTTTTATTGCCTTATCTTCCTTATACTTTATTTTATTCAAAATAAAAAAGGTTGGTTTTCTTCTAGCATTGATAACTCCAATCATTTTGAAATTGTATGGAGTATATTTTATCCTCTTCATAAAGAATTTTTTTAATGCTTGACCTTCTAACCTTATAATGAAGCTCTGGTTGTTCAATTTTGTTATGTTTGCTTTCAGGTTTGTTTGAATTAATACATTTAGATACACAAATATGTTACTTTCTTTTGCAAAAAATTGCCCACAATCTTCCTTTACACTTTAGATCTTGTGTCAGGCCAACATGTAAGATACCAAATTGTGCACGCCCCCTTCTATAATATTTATTTGTAACATCATCATGAATCCTTTTTAGGATACAATCCTTGTGATTGAGTCCATGATTTGGTTGCTGAGTTTCTAAGTTGTCCCAAACAATAATTATTTTACTTTAATTGGTAATAAGGTTAATATTTCATGCAAGTTCATATTTTTTTATTTAGTGGCTTAATATTGATATAATATTTTCAGGTTATTTGGATCGAGCATGGATTATGATGAAATTTTTGTTCGTCATTTGTATCGCCCTTTGATCAGTGTCAATTTAGGATTTGGCGCACAAAGGTGGATGTCCTCTTTGCAAAGGCATTTTGAGTTCTTGAGAGTGATGGCGTCATTTGTTGATTCCACAGGTAATCAAGAATATTTTATTATTTCGCCAAGTCCTTACACATTTGAATACCAATTTAAAAAATTAATTTGATAAATTTTATTTTGGGTAGTTGATTCAAAGGGTGAGATAGGTATGGGAATATTGGCTCAACGCATGACTCGTAATTTTTGTGCGAAAATTTGTGCAAACTCTAACAAGTGGAAAACAATTCAAATAGAAAATGGACAAGATGAAAATTTTACGATGAGGAACAATATTAGTGACCCTGGTGAACCTATCGGTGTGGTTTTAAGTGCCACAAAGATAATTTGATTACCGATAAAACCACAATGTTTGTTTGAATTCTTCACTAATAAAAATATGAGGAGCCAATGGGAAATCTTATCTTATAGTGGTCCCATGAAAAATATTATCCATATTATTAAGAGTCAAAATCTTGAGAGTAGCATCTCTCTGTTATGTGCTAATGTGAGTAATCAATTATTACTTATTTTAGAAACATGACAGAGTTTGTTCTTATATTTTATTGTCGATTTATAAATAATATTTTCTTTTAATTTGAAAATGTAGGTGGATGACATCATTGCTAATCAAAATAACATGTTGGTCTTTCAACACACTTGCACGGATGCAACAGGCTCTCTTTTAATCTATGCAATATTTGATTCTTCAAAAATGAACACGGTGATGAAAGGGGAAGACTCTTCTTGTGTGGAACTCTTGCCCAATGGAATTTCGATAGTTCCTTATTTATCTCAAGATTATTCTGCTAATAATAACAATGGTGGAAATAATAATGAATTTTGCAGTGGATCACTGGTGACTATCAGGTTTTAAATATTGGTGGACAATCTTTCCACAGCAGATCTTCCAGAAAAGTCAAACATATATTCAAATGACATCATCTCTCACACAATTCATAAGATCAAAACTGCTCTCAAATACAAGTGATTCTTCAAGATGAATTGTTATCCATTGATCAGCCATAAATTCTTTTTGTCTCTTTTTATTTTTTTCTTATTTTAATTCATAGAAGAGGGATATTCAGTATCAAACTTATGTGTGAAACTACATAACAAATAAATAAGTAATGGTTTAGTTTCAACTCTGTTTTCTTGAAGATTAAGAGCTAGCTCTTGATTCATATTTATTATAAAAAAAATTGAATAATGAGATATTATTGAATCATTCGTGTGTTTTTTGTCTAGGGTCTTGAATAACATTACAATGTTTTTAATGTCAATAATAGTATATATGGCAGTATTGTATTATGCTATTTTGAGTTTATGTAGGAAGTATCTTTTTGATGATTTATTGCTTGTTTGATTATTATTTTTGTGACTATGAATAATCTTAATTTCAAGCTTACTTGCTAATAAAATGAGTGAAATCAACAAAAGTATGAATCCCACATTAAATGGCAAGCACTAACATTTGTAAGCGATGTCTTCAGAATTATAATAGTTTTTAAGATTGACATTTTGAATATTAAAACAATTGAAATGAATTGAAATTGTTGTAAAGGAAAACAACTTATGCTCACCAAAAAAAAGTACATTAAGTAGCTTTTGGTGTAAAAATATTCTTGTAATATAAAATGATTAAAACTGATGAATTTTAAAATGAAAAAAGATACTTTTGTAAAATACCACCTTAGAAAGAGCTAAATTTAGAAAGCTCTAAATTGGAAATAGTTAAGTCGAGAATTTTGCAAGTTATGCTTAAGTTGTAAGTTTTGGGTCAACTTCAAACGACCATAACTTTTAGTACAGGATGAGTTAAGTGCCCCATAAGATATCAAATAAAATATCTTGGAATATTCTTTCCAACGCCACCGAGTTTGCTAAATTCGAGTTCGAATGAGAGAGATATGCCCATTTGGAGTTAGCCTGTCCAGTTAAGGAAAGTTACCCGAATTAATGAGGGGTATTTTAGTCTTTTCCTTACCCCATCAGCTTAAAATGATTTTAATAATATTTTAGGGGTCAAAACTGATTTGGTTCGGTTTCACAATCCTAATTTATGCCTAGGGCTTTAGAAGAGAGTTCAAGAAGAAAAAAAAAAGAAAAAAGGAAGGACGATCGAGGTTTCTTGCGAATCAATGATTTATTTCGCCAAATTGAGGTATGTAAGGTTTCATAGTATTGGGTTCGTTCACCAACACTTCAATCATGATTTACATATTTGAATTCATCCATAAAGATTGAAAGATTTAAGTTCTTGATGAGTGTTCTTGAAGTGTTGTTTTCGTTCTTGAATTAGGACGGGTTTGATGAGTTCTTGAGATAAATGTTATGAGTTTGAGGGTTAATTTTAAGTACATTCTCGTGTATTTGTATTGGGTCATTGAATCTAACGAAAATTTGTGGGAAAAAATCGATTCTAGATGAATTAGGGTCAAAAAACGAGAAGAAAAATTCGTCAGAATGTTCTGGGGAAGGGTTGGGGTGGTACACCCAAGATGCGCCAGGGGGCTTGGGGAGGCGCCCAAGCAGTGCGCCACAAACGATTCTCTGAAGTTCAGGGGATGGCGCCCCGCGCCAGCAGTGCGCACCATTTTCCCATCGTTTACTCCGTCTAAGTCCTTATAAAGTGTACCTTTACCCCTATTGATTCTAACTACTCTAAAATACATCTAAACATCAAGAGATCATTCATAACATGAGTCATAACCCTTGAATTCATAATTCAAATTCAAGGTAGAGTTAAGAGCTAAGTCTTAAGAGTTCTTTCGAGTCTTTTTGAGTCTTTTCGAGTCTTTTCGAGAAGTCTTTTACAATCTTTTACAACTTGTTTTAAGACTTGAGTACTTGAGTACTTGAGTTTGAGGACGAGGAGAATTGAGTTCATTTTTTTCAAAATGATATACGGGAACTAAGTATTCCCAAGAGTAAATATTTTTACATTTAAAATGAGGGAAAACATCGATCTCCAAAGAAGTTCATGAGGAGTTTTAAGTACTATCTCTTTTAAGAGAAATCTTTTGAGTAATAATCTCAAAGTTGAGGATGAGGAAATGTTTTTAAACATATGAGCTAAGTTATATTTTGGGAGTACTATTGAGCACCGATATGGGGACGAGTTTAACTAACTCAAAGTCCTCATAAACCATGTAACCAACGTGGGTAAAAAGGGTCATACGTTTTAGATGATTCCTTATAATTTTTAAGCATATCTTAGTGGATCCACTTAGTTGAGGAGTTCTATACCCCGAAAAGGTATAGGACGGTTCTAGCAGTGTGGGTGAGACGTTGTATCATCACATAGCTCATAGTGATGGTTGTCGGTCAGTGAATCTCCCAAATAGAGTTATTTTGTATTTTTACATTCAAACTGGGTTATTATTGTATTTTTGAATACATTGAGTTGTTATCTACTATTTTAAATGCTTTATATAAACTACATCTTTATTGTTATTTTTTTACTGCTTTGAGTTGAGTATCCATAAGTTGAGGTTAAGTTGAGTAGAGTTGAGGTGAGTATGTTTCCTTCTTTCCAAGCTCAAGGTTTTATGTTATGTTCAGTATACCCCTTACATGCTCGTACATTCAATGTACTGATGTCATTTGGCATGCATCATTTTATGATGCAGATACAGGTAATCAGTATCATCAATCGGCTCTCCATTGATCCATTCCAGTTCCAGCTAGATTTGGTGAGCCTTCTTACTTTACGGAGGGTTTCAAATTGAGTTTACATTTTAGTTTTTGCTTATTAGGATGTTGTGGGTCATGTCCCGACGTCCATCTCAGTTAGTAGAGGCTTCATAGATAGTAGAGTTTTGAGAAGTCTGTTTATTTTCATTTGTTAATGTTCTAGACTTGAGTTGCCTCTTTTGGCCAGTGAATGTTTTAATACATTTATGAGTTATCTATTTTAAGACTATGCGTAAAGTTTCTACTTTTGAGTTTATCTATTATTGAGAAAGTCTTCCGCTGAGAGTTGAGTCAGACCAAGGGTTCGCTTAAGGCTAACAATGGTTCTCGAGTGTCAGTCGCGTCCAGGGTGTAGGCTCGGGACGTGACAACTATCCACTGTATCAACAAGTTTGAATCTCTAAATTTATATGTTAAGCCTTTTCATTACCAAAACTCTCAATGATAATTATCATTCCCAATTTTCACTAATATTCTTATTATGATTGGAACAAAATTAATGTCGCCTGAGTTAAAATTACTTGCGAAACTAGTAGCCAAATGCATTTTAACTAACATTTTTATATGATTATTAGGATTTAATATTTCAAAATAAATACATATAGAAAATTTTATTGGATCGGTACCAAAAACTCGATATTCAAAATAGAAAATCTTTCAAATTATCATATTATTTTAGTTCATAATTTTCATACTAGAGTCTTGAGATCAATGATCCTGCAACTAAAATTCGTTTCTTGTCTTTTTAAAAAAGATATTCTATTTTTAGGAATTTTCTCTTAATTTTACTTTTCATTATTTATGGTATGTATTCTAGAAATTCTTTTTAATTACATAAATTTAATTCTTCTCTTAAAGTGACAAGTTCATTTAATTCATGTAGGCAAAGAATCATTGTTGCTTCTTAATTTTGATTCTTCTCATTTCAAATTTAATTTATATGATTTCGTCTTTTAGAACCTCATTCAATCTGATAGACGAACCTCATCTCTATTTTAATGTATTTCCATTATCAACATGCATAATGTGAACACAAACAATGATAAGTCATAAAACAAGTCTTCGAGTAACAAAAGTGCATAAATACAATATAAATACCCCAAAGAGTTGGTGATGTGACAGAAACTAAATACAAGAGTTTGACACCACACTATCAAAAAATTAAAAGACAGCCAAAATGGCATAACTCATGTCGCCCAATCATAACCAACTAATATTCACAGCCAAATATATATAGTGCAATAAGTGTAGTATGAGTACAAAAATAATGAGTAATTAACATAGACCGAATCTTCTTAAAGTAATAGCGAGATTAGTCACTAAAAACACTTGCGTTGGTGTAAAAAAGTCATAACTATTGAAAATGTTTTGGTGGTTAAATGGATGATCATAACTTTTAGGTTAATTTCCTTATTTATGAGTGGTAATGTTGTTGATAATGTGGTCAAATGGATGACCATAACTCCTAGTAATGTTGTTGGTAATATGGTCAAATGGATGATCATAAATCTTAGGTTTATTTCCTCCTTTATGGGTAGTAATTTTCAAAGTTTAATGTCATGTTTATCCTATAAATAGTGGAATTGAGAATGATGTTGAATATGCTTGAAAGAAAGAAATTTATCTTATTGTTCCTTTTGTCTTATATTCTTCTTGTTTTCATCTTTATATTGCTCTTTCGTTCATAAGTTTTACAATACGTTATCAACACGAAGTCTCAAGGTTAAACATTTATTGTGAGGTATCCCTTTATAATCTAATGTTAAAATTATTAAATTGTGGCTTTACTTGTTCTACTTTACATTTTAGTTATAGTTGAATGAAAAAGGCTAACCGTTTGTAGATTTTGCGAAACGAAGATGAAGGTCACTGTTTTGTGGGAAAAAATGGACTACAAATCATAGTGTAACACCCCGCTACTATAAAGACTTAGAAGTAGAAAGAAACCGTTTTTGAAAATAATTAAATTTCGAAAGTTTGACAAAGTTAAGCTAAGTATGAGTTTTGGGTCAACTTAAAATAACCATAACTCATAGATCATGATGAGTTAGGTGTTCTACAAGATATCTTAGGTGAATTATCTTTCCAACGCCACCGAGTTTGATCAATTTCGAGTTCGTATGAGGGAGATACGCTCATTTGAAGTTGGGTTGTCTAGAAAAGGAAAGTCAAAACCGGATTTTAGAAGGGTATTATGGTCTTTTCACTACCCAATTAATTAAATTTATTTTTTGTAATTAAGTTGGGGTCTCAACTAATTGGATTCAGTTACGCTTCAAAAAATAAGTTAGGGTTTTGAGAGAAGAGAAAAGAGGAGGAGAAGCTTAGAATCGTCGCGTTCTTGAAGATTTGCTTGTGGATTTTGCCAAGGGTTGATCCCTACGAGGTATGTGTTATCACATAGCGTTGGGTTAGTTCACCCACGCGCCAATCAGGATTTTATTCATCGAAATTATGTTCTTGAAAGTATAGAAATTGAGTTCTTGATGGATTTGTTTGAAGTTTCTATTGGGTCCTTGATTGTTGAAGTTGTTGAGAAGTTCTTGATTTAAATTCATGAAATTAGATGTCGTTTTGAGTATATTCTTGCGTATTTTGGTTATGTAGTCGAATCTAAGTATTTGGGGAAAGAAACACTTGAATCTAAAGGGTTTAGAGCTGAAAACGAGTAAGAAAAATTGGAGAATTCTGGGGAAAAGGGGTGGGGAATCACGCCAGCCAGAGTGCCCACAAAGTGTTTTGTAATTTGGGCTCTAGGGCGCCGCGCCAGCCAGTGCGCCCCATCCCCAGTTGTGTAGTTTTACCTCTGTCGCCCCGCGCCACTCAGAGCGTCAGGGACGCCAGGTCTTCTACCCTTTCCCACTTCTTTCCGTACGAGTTCCCTTGAAACATACCTATGTTTTCTAGTTGATTTCTACACTCTAAGGTATGTCTAAATAACATGAAATCATCCATAAAATGAGATCATGAGCCTTGAATCCATAATTTAATTCAAGGAAAGTTAAAAGTCAAGTCAGAGAAGTTCATAAGAGTTTTCCAAAAGTCTTTTACAAATGTTTTAACTTTGTTTTAAGACTTGAGTTTTGAGTTGAGTAAAGAGTAAAGATTGAAGTTCATTTCTTCAAAAGAGTATATTCGGACTATGTATTCCTAAAGAGTAAATGTTTTCACATTTAAGCAAGAAAGGAAACTTTGATTTCTAAAAGTGCATTTGAGCTAGTTTTTCAGTAAATAGTAAATGCTTTCACAATTAAGCAAGAGAGGAAACTTTGATTTCCAAGATAGCCTTTGAGCTAAGTTTTGAGAAATTATATCAAACCACAGAAAGAAGTTATGTTTTTTCAATAAAAGAACTAGTATTATATTTTGGAAGTAGTATTGAGCACCGATATGGGGAAGAGTTCAGACAACTCTCAGCCCCCATAAACCATGTAGCCATCATGGGTAGAAAAGGTTCATAATTTTTAGATGATTCCTTAGTGATTTCTAGCATAGACTAGTGGATCCACTTAGTAGTCAGGTTCTATGCCATCGGCAAGGTATAGGACGACCCTAGCAGTGTGAGACAAAATGATGTATCATCACAATAGCTCTTAAGTGATGATTGTCGGTTAGAGAAACTCCCACAGAAGTATTTTGTATTCTTATATACACAGAAGTAAATTGTATTTTTATATACATCTAGAGTTTATATTGTATTTTTGCATACATACAGAGTTACTATTGTATTTCTAAATACACAGAGTTGTTATCCATGTTTTGAAACCTTTTCTTTATGTTGCATTCATATTATTGCTTTATATTTAAATGAGTTAAGTTGAGTTGAGTTAAGCGCATACTCGTACATTCAATGTACTGATGCCAATTAGCCTGCATCTTTTTATGATGTAAATTCAGGTAACCAGGATCAGTATCCAGCGCATCGTTGATTCAGTTGAGCTTCAGAGTTGTTGGTGGGCCTCCTTGCTTCCGGAGGATCCCTTGTTTCATTACTTTATCATTTTAGTTCATTAGGATGTTCTGGGTCTTGTCCCGACGTCCATCTCAGTTGTTAGAGGCTTCATTGATAGTTAGTTGATGTTAGTTCTTGAGTCTTTCCATTTCCGTTATGTTTGAAACTTGAGTTGCCACTTTGACCAGTGAATGTTTATTTATAATACATTCTCAGTTATTTTTTAGCCTTCAGTTTACTTTTAAAGTACAGTTATGTTGAGTAAAGTCTTCCGCTAAGAGTTAAGTCAGGCCAAAGGTTCGCTTGGTGCCAGCAATAGTTCTCAAGTTCCAGTCCCGCCCAGGGTGTAGGCTCGGGGAGTGACACATAGTGTTTTCTGTTCTTATTGGATAAAGTGAATTATCTATATTATTGATTAATTTTTAATGAAAAGATTTTATCTAACAATTTTACTAAAAGTTACTTTTGTTGTTTGTCAGGCATAATATTAATTTAGATTGTATGCTAATTTTACTTAGATGAAAAAAAAAGTTTTGCTACCTTATTATTTACTCATTGTCTATTATACTCTAATTTACTTATATTCTATGATAGTTTTATCATGTAGAACTTATCAAAGCATGAGTTCGTGTCACTTGATATTTCTGGAATGAATTACATGTCATGGGTACTCGATGTAGAAATTCACTTTGAAGCTAAAGGTTTTGGTGCCACTATTACCGATGGTAATACAGCGTCGAGTCAGGTTAAAGCAAAGGGAATGATTTTCCTTCGTCATCATCTGCATGAAGGATTAAAGGTTGAATACCTTACGATGAAAGATTCACTTAATTGTGGACTGGTTTGAAGGAAAGGTATGACCCAACCTTAAGGCGACGGTATTGCCAAGGGCTCGTTATGAATGGATTCACTTACGATTACAAAATTTTAAAACTATATGTGAATATAATTCTGATATATACAAAATTACTTCCCAATTAAAATTATGTGGGGAAGATATAAAATATGAGGATATGTTGGAAAGATTCTCACAACTTTTCATACTTCAAATTAGGTATTACAACAGAAATACCGCGAAAAGGGATTTAAACAGTATTCTGAGTTGATCTCATGCCTTCTTATGACTCAATAACATAATACAATTTTAATGAAAAATCATGAAGCTCATCCCACGAGAACTACTCCATTACTGGAAGGAAATAAGATTTAAGCACACGGACGGTCTGAAACAAGACAAAATATAAATTGGTGCCAAAATGATGTGTGTGGATGTGGCAATGGAAGGGGACGACATAATAATCGTCATGGTCGTGGTCACCCCAAAAGGGAGAACAATATGGGTTCTCAAAGTACTCTTTCAAGAGGCAATTGTCATCGTTGTTGCATAAAAAGGCATTGGAAGAATGAATGACGAGCACCTGAGCATTTTGTTAGGCTTTAAAAAAATTCCATCAAAAGAAAAATAAATAAAAATGTTGCCTCTTCTAATGCTCAGGTGGAGTCACACTTGACGTATAAAAATGATGTCGAGGCAGGGCCTTCACAAAATATGATGACAATATTGAAGCAAACTTGGCTTTGAAAGATGATAATTTTGATGGCCTTGATTATATCACTCATTTGGAAGTTTAAGACTTCTTTGGAGATCAAAACTAATGTTTGATTATTTGATTAGAGAAAATAATTATGTTGTTTTATTTATGTGTTTTAATTGTTATGTTTTTCCTTATGTTTCTTTTAAATTCAGAAAAAAATGTATTTTTATTTTATTGCAAAGTTGTTGATTTTTCATATTTCTTATGGTGTACTTATATTTTATGAAGATAAACAAAATTTTCCAATCTTCAATTGGTCCAAGATGAGTAATGGAGGTATGTGTCTTCTAGATAGTACTACAACTCACACTATTTTAAGAGAGAGGAAATATTTCTTTAATTTGATCATGAAAAAAAGCTTATGTTAATACAATATCTTGTAGTACAAAATTAATTAAGGGTTCTGAAAGAGCGATCTTATAACTACATGGGAACGATATTAATTATTAACAAGGCATTGTATTGTAGTAAGTCTCAAAGAAACTTGTTAAGTTTTAAGGTTATTCGCCAAAATGGTTATCAAGTTGAGATTGCCAATGAAGGAGAGTTTAAATATCTTTATATTACTACAATAAAAATGGGGGGAAAGTATGTGCATGAAAAATTATCCGCATTTTCTTCTAGGTTGTACTTGTATAAGTATTGGTGTGGTTGAATCACATGGCATAGTAAACAAAGGGTTAACTGATCCTAATGATTTTATCATTTGGAATGACCAGTTGGGCCATCCCGGTTATAATATGATGTGCAAAATTATTGAGAATTCATATGGACATACTTTGAAGAATCAGAAAATTCTTCAATCAAAGGAATTCTCTTGTGTATTCTCAAGGAAAGTTAGTTATCAAACCATCAGAAACTAAGGTTAGGATTGAATCTCCCCTCATTCTGGAACGTATACAAGGTGATATATGTGGGCCAATTCACCTTTCATTTAAACCATTTAAACATTATATGATATTGATAGTTGCATCTCCAAGATGGTCACATGTGTGCTTATTATCAACTCGCAATATGAATTTTACGAGGTTGTTGGATAAAATAATTTTAAGAGTACAAGTTTCAGATTATGCAATACAGAAAATTCGTCTTGATAATGTTGGTGAGTTTACATCACATGCCTTTAATGATTATTGTTTGACCACTGGATAATAATTGAACATCTGGTTGCTCATGTTCACACTCAAAATGGTCTAGCAGAATCTTTGATTAAGCGCCTCCAATTGATAGCTAGACCATTGCTAATAAGGACAAAATTGTATGTTTCAATATAGGGACATGCTATTTTGTATCCGTGTTAATAGAGTTCCAGATGAGTTTCGAGGATCAAAAGAATGTTTAAAGGTTGTTGGTGCACACTTTTAGCGACGAACAAATAGAACTTTAGCGGCGGAAAATGGATTTTAGTGAAAAACAAAGCTTAGTTAAATATATATTCAAACCAACTTCGTATTTTTAACATTTTGGCAGCTAAAAAGGTAGATTTGAGGTGATTTTTGATGTATTTTTCTTTCATAATCATTGGGTACGCTAACCCTATTTTACTCTTTCCCCAGGAATATCACTTTCATATTACATAATTTCTATCCACAAAATAGAGATTTTAAACCCCAAAGTAGAGAAATAAAAAATTGTTGATTTGAAGGTCGATATGGAATAGGTTTTCATTGATTTTCAGGATTTAAGGTACTTGTATTATGGGTAAACAGATTTTGACAAAGTTTTCCCAAAATTCTCATTTTTAACCACATTTCAAATATGGGTTTTGGGGGGTTTTCTCCCAAAGTTGGAAAAGTAGTAAATTCTTGATTTGGAGCTCAATTCTTAGTTGTTTTCAATGGGTTTTTCAAACACGAACTCCTTTTAACTTGTAAAATTTGATTTTCAACTAAAATATGATTTTAACCTTATGATTTTCGAAGTGATTTTTAGATTATTTTACCTCCAGTTTCCAATCCTATCAGCATGGGTATCATTTAGCTTCTTTTGATGAACTCTATCCATTCTTGATAATTGAGGATCGTGTCTGTGATCGTGTGGCTAAGGAAGTACTTCGATAAAGTTATTCAAGTGAAGTTTCGACCTTAGAGGTAGATTTGGCTATCCCTCTTTTAGACTGAGATGAGTAAGTGATCTTTCTCTTATGGAGACAACTATTAAATGAGTTCTAGTATGTGTTTTAGAGGTTGTTAAGTGTTGACATTCTTGTTTAGTCTGTGTGATGAATATTTGTGATGTTTAGCATGTGTGGAGGCTCGGGTGAAATTGGTAATTATTGCTGAAAATTTGTGATATGTAAGTAGTTACTCGAGCGAGAGGTTGTGTGGCTTATCCTTATATTTGACAATGAGATGCCCGAGTTAGGGGATTGAGTTTATTTTTGAAACATCTTAAAAATGAAAGAAATGTTTTTATAAGTGGTAAAGACTAATTTTAAATGATTTCTCCACTATCCCTGTCATTTGAGGCGTGTTTCATAACTTGTTAAGTTTGGGAACTTTATGTTATTCAAAATCCTTAATGATCAGATTATGTCTTTGTGTTATATGTGTCATGTTGCATTCATCCTCATTCAGCACTCCATCGTTCATGTGAATATGAAAAAGTGGACAAAATACTATTTTTGAGAAAGAAAATGTGATACCTTACTTATATTCTTGACCACGTTGAGGTGGCAAGTTGATGAGACATTGAGATATTGAGATTGGTATTTAGACTATGAGTCCCCCATGGGTCCTTTTCTAGAAACTAGAGGCTCGACAAGGTTTATACTACAAGTTGTACGATGACCTTAATATAACCACATAATCTCATGTGATGATTTAATTATTATTTGTACTCTAAGTGTTTACGTTATTCGTGCCGTTCTATATAAATTGATGGCACTGATGCCATAATGGGACTTTTCTGTGGGCAGGTAGAAGCATTTAATAGGTATTTCTTAAGTCGGATTAGTTGTTTATACTCAGTTAGTCTAACCAACTAAGTGCATGCAGATTGTACTCACCATACTTCTATTATTCTTTGGATGCAGATTCTAGTCAGGGTGATCTTCATAACACCTGATCAGATCTAGTGATTTCTTCTTTTCAGAATTGTGCTAAGATCATGCTTTTCGGATCACCATTGGTCTCCATTTATCATTTACACTCTTTCATTTCCTTTTGAAGACTTGAGATGTAATTCAGTATCTAAAATTATATTAGATGTTATTTATACTTATGCTACCAGGATTTGGGAAATTTTTGTTGTTTTTTTAATCAATTATGGCCTAACATTCCTTTGGAAGTATGGTATGTGTTACGTTTCCGGCTTAAACACCATTTTGGGGTTCTTGGGGTGTGTTCCATCATGACCTCAACTTTGAGTCGTGAAAAATTGATATCAGAGCACTAGGTTCATCGATTCTATAAGTTACAGAAAAGAGTGTCTAGTACAGTCTTACGGATCGGTACGCAAATGTCCATTCTTATATTCGAGAGGCTACAAGATACCTAGTAGGATAAATTCCTTTCCTTTGATTCCTTTCGTGCGAATTAATCATATCAAGTGTTGCATACCTCTAATCTATTCTATCTGCGCAGATAGAGAGGACTAGATCCAATACCTTAGAGGGCGAGGTCGTACCTACTACCTAAGCCTATCTTCATGGTAAGGTAGGGGACGTAGTGGAGCTATGAGTCGTAGCTGAGTGAGAGGGGCATCACTTGCTCGAGGGTACGCATAGTAGATTTTCTGGTTAGGGAGGGAGTGCACACTCTTCTGGTTACTCAGCGAAGTTCAGGTCCCCCTGGTTGTTTTGTTTGTGAGGAGTTTGGGCAAAAGGCAAAGGATTTCCCAGACATTTTTCTTCTACTGTCTAAGTAGGATCTCAGGCTACTCGTTATGCACCAGCTACAATGGCATAAGGTACTTCAAAGAGTACTAGAGGTGGTACCAAAGGTACCAAGAGTGGAGCTCGAGGTAGTGCTCGTAGTGGCTCTCCGACTAGTAGTGACCGCAGACAGTTTTATGCTATACTGCGTAAATCCGAGGCAAAGACATCATATGTAGAGATCGCAGGTACTGTCCCAGTCTGTCATCATTCTACTATAGTATTATTTGATACCAGATCGACCTATTCTTATGTGTCTACTTATTTGTTGCGGGTATTAATGATGTATGTGAGTTTTTTCTATGCATATTAGTGTCCTTACCGCGATAGATGATTCATTAGTAGTGGATTGGGTGTACCGGGGGTATAGTGTTTTCTAATACTTAGACTCAGGCAGACCTGATTTTACTTGATATGCTTGATTTTGATGTGATAATAGGTAATGATTGGTTATTTCCATACCATGTGATCTTAGATTGTTATGCAAAGATCGTGACCTTAGCTTACCTTGGTTTACCTCGATATATGTGAAAAGGTGCTCCAAGCTCGAATTCGAAATGAGTGATATCTTATCTTCGTTCCCCTCATATGATGGAGAAGGGATGCTTATCTAATTTGGCCCATGTTCGTGATCTTAGCAAAGATCCATCTCCTTTAGAAACCACGAGAATAGTGAGAGAGTTCATAAATGTATTTCATATCGACCTACCAGTGTTCATCCAGACCGTGATATTGATTTTGTAATTGACTTGGAGTCGGGCACCAAGCCCATTTCCATCTCTCATTATCGGATGGCTCCGGTGGAGTTGAAGGAATTGAAAGCTTAATTAGAAGACTTCTTGCAAAAATAATTTATTCGACCAACTGTACCACTGTGGGGAACACCGATTTTATTTGTGAAGAAAAATGATGGTAGTAGGAGGATGTGTATTGATTATTGACAGTTTAACAAGGCTACGGTCAATAAGAAATATCCTCATTCCTACATCAATGCTTTGTTTGATCAACTTCAGGGTGCGTCAGTGTTCTCTAATATTGACTTGAGGTCGGGCTACCATCAGTTGAGAGTTTGGGATTCTAATATCTCGAAGACGGCTTTCAAGACTCGTTATGGGCATTATAAGTTTGTAGTCATGTCATTCGGGCTGACTAATGCCCTATCCGACTTTATGGAATTGATGAACCAAGTATTTCGGCCTTATTTGGATTCTTTTGTGATTGTATTTCTTGATGGTATCTTGGTTTATTCTAATAATGAGGTTGATCATGTTCGTCACTTGAGGACTGTACTTCAGAGATTAAGAGAGTAGAAGTTGTATGCAATATTCTCCCAAGTGTGAGTTTTGGCTTGAGTCACTTGGTTTCTTGGGTCATGTGGTGACCAATGAAGGTTTATGGTTGACCCAATTAAGGTCGTGGTAGTTCATGATAAGGTGAAACCCACTTCACCTATCGATATTTGGACCTTCATAGGGTTAGTGGACTATTATCGTCAATTTGTTCAGACTTTCTCTTCCATCGCACCTTCATTGACTAAGTTGACTCACAAGACTAGGGTATTTATGTGGAGCAATAAGTGAAAGGCTAGCTTTAAAAAGCTCAAGGAGTTATTGACCTCAGTACCTATATTAGCATTACATGGACAGGGTGTGGCATTTGTGGTATTCTATTTTAACACCTCAGAAGTTGAAAAGATGAAAAAGGAAAGAAAAGTGCAGAAATTCTCTAAAGCAATAGTCTACAAGACAGGCTCCGGCTCATAGAAATTCCAATCAGCCATAGCAGTGAAATCATAGCACCTGGAAGAAATTTTGAAAAATTAAGTTTTTGAAGTTTGATCTACAATTGACTAGGACGGAACGTCAAATAGACTACTGACCGTAGGAAGGTCCCGTAGAAAACTCTCAGACTTAATGAAATTTTGAGTTTGAAGTTGATGTCTACGGACCGTATAAAGTTTGAATAACCGTAGAAATGAGTCATATAATTTGCCTAAAATTCATGCCCCAGTTACTCGACCTACGATTGATCAGTACGGTCCATAGGAATTCTACGGTCTGTAGGTCGCAACCGTAGGGTCTAATGACAGTTATTTTAAAAGGTATTTGGGTGTTTTCCTATGCACCTAATTCATATACTACGTCATTTTACTCCTATCTCTAAACCCTATAACTACCCTTCTACCCCAAAAGCTCTTGTAACTCACTCATTCAATTAAACCCCCAATTCCTCTCCAAGGTTTTCTATCCAAAGCTCTCAAGGGATTCTAGGGTTCTTCAAGTTCAAGTTTCTTTCATTCATTAGTTCCATAGAGCTTCTAGATCAAGGTATGTAGGGAGTTCATCAATAAGTTTTATTAACCCATTAAGTCTCAAGGTTTTCTCCATTTCCCCAATTCAATTACAATCAAATTGATCAGGTTTTCATTTAATTCCTCGTGGGTTCTATTTGTATGAATATAAATTGTTTGGCTTTGATTATATTATGATTATCTAGACTCAATTACATGCTTTCCAATCAATTCCATATGAACTCATGAATTGATCATAATTTTGACTATGAACCATAATTTGCATCAATTTGAAGAAAAAATATGAATCGATGAATGATGTTTCCGTGAACTTATGCATGATTTATGAAAATAAAGGTTTTATGATCTAGGTAGCTTTAAGAAGAGCATAAATGAAATTGTGAAAGGATTTTCTCACATATTAAGGGATCGTGGCTTTGTGAAAGGTTTTCTCACTTATGCTTGATTCAAAATTTAATGAGCTACTCTATAATGTTTTTGACTTGGATTAGTAACTTAGCTGTGCTTTTCCATGGATGATATATATGACTATTTCTTCGGGATTTAACTTACCACCGAGAGAACTTTGAGGTAGAGGCTCAAATAGGGTAGTCTCTAGTAGCAACCTCTAGTTCCAAACTACGTGCCCCCATAGGTTTCCTTAATGGCCTAGCTAGTGGATCCACATATAGAATATGACATGATACAGAGTTCTACATTGACAAGTAGACTATTTCTTCTCTATGTGGGAGTTACATCAAATTCAATGTATAGCTCGTATGGTCTATTGTCTGTTAAAGTTAATATCCCACAAAATAAATTCAGTTGTCTGTAAAGATTTTATGAAGATTTACTCATAATTTTAATATGCATTGACCATGTCATGATATATATGTTATTTTTTAAAAGGTTTTAATGTGCTTAGTTTGATCATGCATATCATGTTTTCAATTATATCATTTTATGATCATGCTTCATGTTTTATTGCATTCCCCTCATACTTAGTATATTCCATGTAATAATGCATACTTGTACCTACATTATTTCACTAATGTAGCGCTTGACATTTCCTCTCCCTCCAATTGTGGCTCTTGATCACTTAGAGATTTGAAGACTTGATGAGCTCTCATACTTCGAGGACGATGTCGCCTTTATTTCTTTCTCATGTATTTATGTTTCAGATGTTGTATGTAGTGTACGAGTTAAGTTCCGACCACTTCCTTTGATGTATAAGATGGTTTGTCCAGACTATGTTAGATTTCTGCATAAATGTCAAACTCTTTTATTCATATAAGATTTCTTGCTTTTCTCTATTATGTTGTGTATATGCATGTCAAGTGTCTTGTGTAAGTCCTCTCAGGGTCTTATACGCAATGTCACACCTAGGGTGTACTTTAGGTTGTGACATCTATGATATTTCGAGTGTTGGTCTAGGTGGTGTATTGATGCAAAAGGGGAGAGTCATAGCCTATGTTTTTTACAGCTAAAGGTACATGAAAAGAAATACCCTTCTCATGATTTGGAGTTAGCGGTTGTGGTCTTCGTATTGAAACTATGAAGGCATTATATCTATGGTGTGCATTGTGAAGTCTATTGATCATCGTAGCCTTAAGTATCTCTTTTCTCAGCCGAATCTAAACATGAAGCAGCATAGATAGTTGGAATTTTTGAAGGAATATGACATCACCATTCTTAATCATTCAGGCAAGGTAAACATGGTAGCAGATGCTTTGAGTCGGAAGGCACCTAGTATGGGTAGCTTAGACTTTCTTAAGGCGCACCTCCCTAAAGAAGTATAAGTGATCGTTATCAAGTAAAGAACCCAACTTGGAGGTTGGGGTCGATCCCACGAGGAATATGGTTTAGACTTTAACTTAACTTACGATTATATTCATTTAGTCAACTTATTTCCGAGATAAGTAAGTAAAGGGGGGAGGGGTTTGTGTAACAAATAACTGATTGTAGTTTAGAGAACCAGCGAGCAAGATTCAAACTTTAGTTGTTATCAATGAGAGAAAGTAACTAGGGTGTATGTGTTCCCCATAAGCTCATAACGCGGTATTCCTAGTAATAGTAATCCTTTTCTAGTGTATCACATACAAAGTGGTAAGTTATGTATCTCTAAGCCCTTGGTCCGGCAAATAGAGAATTTCACCCCGCACCTTGGTCCGGCTACGTGTGTATAATTTACTAACCCTTACCTTCACCTCATATTAGACATCACGTCAATGTATGGCTTAGTTTTCACCCTCGCATCAATTGACATTAGACTATTAGATAGTATCACACTAAATTTATGTTGATAATTCTTTTCTTATTAACTACCTCCTTGGTCCGGCAAGTAGCAACAAGGCGAGTTCTAACGTTGCACACCGTTAAAATGACTTCTAAACAAAAAACTCATCAATGTATGCAATAACACTATTCAAGAATTACTTAGTTACTATTCATACTTTGTTAATCGCTCATGGTTCCCACAACCCTAGTTGTGGATTTAGTTACCCATAGTAGCAAGAACACAATTCAATTGAAATTCAAAGCAAGAATCTTTATAAACTGAAATTAGGAAATCAAATTGCTAATGTTTGCAAGTTAATTTCCAAGAACACACCAAGAACAAAAGTTGAACAATAGTAACTAACCCCCAAAAACGAGGTTTACATACCCTATTTATAGAAAACATAGTCCCAAACAAAAAGGAAACAAAATAAAGGAAATAAATTACTGGACGCGTCTTCAATCGATGAGACTAACCTACGGACCGTGGATCAACCTACTGTCCGTAGGTCCCTTCCATGGCTCAGGACTTAGAAAATTTCATCAGGTACTGGAACTCAAACTTTTTGATACAAATGAAGGACGTGCAGGACGGACCGTAGGTCGATGGCTTTCGTAGTTCCACACTTGGTCAATATTTCCCTGATGATCCATTTACGACACCAACCTACGGATCGTGACTGGACCTACGGTCCGTAGGTCACCTTCGTAGATGGCTCATTCTGCAGAAATTCAGTTGTTGTTTCTCTCAACCTCGTCCAAGTCTATTTCCTGCAAATATAGCACAATAATCATTAGTTCTAATACAAAATGGCCCTAGACAAACACAATTCTTAAGTGAAATGTATTAAAAATACTGTAAACTCAATGTATATTAGAGGAGTGACATTTGGCTTTAGAGGTTCAGTCATTAGTTAGATAGTTGGTTCGACTCGATATTTTTGCACCTCACCGTGCTTTAGCATTCGTTGAGGCGAGGTCTATATTGATGGATCAGATTTGTGCCCACTAGTTTGAGAATGACAAGTTGAGAGTGATTTAGAACAAAGTGTTGAAAGATGAATCTAAGTCGGTGTCTCTTGATCCCAATGGGCTTTGAGAATTTGTTGCCACATTTGTGTTCCTAAACTAGTGGATGGTTGGGTGTGTATGATATTGGAGGAGGCTCATTATTCTAAATATGTTATTCACCCAGGGGCAGCTAAAATGTACCATAATTTGAAGCAACATTATTAGTGGTGTGGTATGAAGAGAGATATTGTGTACTTTGTGGCCAAGTGTTTGAATTGTCATCAAGTGAAATATGAGCATCAAAGACTATGTGGTATGATGCAAAGGATATCCATCCCTGGGTGAAACTGGGAGCACATTTCTATGGACTCTATGACTGAATTACCCTCGACTTTAGGTAAGTTTGATTCTGTTTGGGTTATTGTGGATCCGTTGACCAAGTCGGCTCATTTTATCCCGGTGAAGACTAACTATAATGTGGAGCATTTGGCTAGGATCTACATTCGTGAGATTGTTCGGTTGCATGTAGTTCCCATTTCTATTGTGTCTGATAGAAGTCACCAGTTCACCTCTCATTTATGGAGTTTTATGCAGGAGCGGATATGACTTCCTATGGTCCGTAGATAGGACTAGATCACATCATCAATAAATTTTTTGCAACTTTTCCTTCCAACTCGACTTTACCAAATTTTGAGGTGTTACAGATGCATTCATCCTCATTCAGCATATCATTGATCATGGAAATATGAGAAAGTGGAGAAATATTGTTTTTTAGAAAGAAAATGAGGTTCCTTACTTATATACTTGACCACGAGCTAGGTGGAAAGTTAATGAGATATTGAGATCATGATATTGGTATATAGACTGCAAGTCCCTCGTAGGTCCTTGTCTGGAAGCTAAAGCTCGGCAAGGTGTATGCCACAGGTTGTGCGATGACCTTGGGTCCACCACATCATCTCATTGCATCTCATTGGCCAGCTTGTTGTGTTGTGTAACTTTCTTAAATGTTTATTTGAGTATTATATGTATCATTTTATGTTTACTTTATTTGCACCGTCATTATATATATTTATATATATATATATATATATATATATATATATATATTTGGCGGCAGTACCGATGCTAGAATGGGACTTTTCTGCGTGCAGTGGAAGCGTTTCATAATTTATTTCTTAAGTCTAATTAGTTGCTTCTACGCAATCGGTCTAACCTACTGCGTACATGTGGATTTTACTCACTCATACTTCTGTTATCATTTTGATGCAGATCCTAGTCAGGGTGATCTTCATAGCGGCTGATCGGATCTAGTGGTTTCTTTTTTTCAGAGTTGTAGTGAGACCCTGCTTTCCGGATCGTTATTGGTTTCCATCTATCATTTACAATATAAAAGATAAAAGAGAATGTCATAGCTAGAGTGAAATATATGAAATACTCCTCCCATTCATTTTTTACATATCCATTTTATTAAAAATATTTTTTATTATTTTTACTTGTCTACGTTAGAAGCTTTTGGCTAAAAACATGCTTCAACTATACACCAAACTTAAAGTACATCCTTGTAATATCATAGTGAACAAGGAACATCCTTCCAACAATTGAAAATCTAGCAAGTTTCACCCTTCTATCAAGAACTGCTAGAAATCTAACAGAGCATTTGGAAACTCATGTGACACCACTATAGTTCCCCCATTTGGAACTAGGTTCTTTTTTTAATCATAGTCAATCTTCTTCCTCCTAAGATGGTTAACCGGTAGAATCAACATCGATCATCTCTAAATATTAGCACTTCGTCTTTCTAATGACGCCATTGAGTGCTCATAGTCAAAGAGCAAAAACAAAATGATAGATGGAAAATAGGAGAGTTCGTAAATAGGTATTATAATGTGAATGAAACGAGAAATATGTTAGCAGCATTACTAGATGAAATATGCACAAGATGTTGGATCGACATTTCTGACACTTCTACGAAAAAAAATTTCTAGAGCATATATACATATACATTAGCATAATAACAACAAGTTGTTAGCTCTTAGCTAAATTTTGATTGCTAAAAATAAAGAACCAAATTGAGATGGGAAAATATTTCATGTTTTAGTGGAGAATAAGATAAAGAACCAAACAGAATGTGAAGTATTCAAATCTCAGGAGTTTTAAGTGAATTTCACCCACTCCATTAGATTTTTAACTGTCTTTTAACTAATGGATGGAATTTATAATGTTTAGTTATTTGAAGGATGTTTTTTTGTTAACTATTGATATCAAAAGGATGTGCTTTAAGTTTAGAGTATAGTTCAAGGATGTTTTTAGCCAAAAACTTTTCAGGTTAGCATATCAAGAAAAAAACAATAAATTTTTCCTATTTTAAATTTTGCTTTTTTGCATTAATTACTCCTTCCAAATAGTATTTTCTAGTCTCTTTTTATTTGTCAAATTTTAATTTTGCACACTTATTAAGAAAATAATAGTTGGTATAGTAAGTTTCTCATTTTACCCTTATTGATTGATAGGGTCTCAAATAGATTTAGAGCCCGTTTGGATTGGCTTAAAAAATAGTTTTTAAGTCAAAAATAAAAAGTCAAACTGAAATGACTTTTAAGTCAAAAATAAAAAGTAGGGGGAGACCTACTTTTGGTTTCTGACTTATTTTAAGTTATTTTTTATATGTGACAACACTTCCACAAGTCAAAAACTGACTTAAAAGTAGGTTTGACCAACTTTTAAGTCGATCCAAACGGGCTCTTACTCAATACATTTTCAAAGACATTAAGCCAGTGATAATAAATTGAGGGTATAATAGGAAAAAGATAATTGTCTTTTCTTGATTTGTCAAAAATGACAATTGAAAGTGAAAATCAAATTAGAAAATAGGGAAAAAAATCTGAAATATATCTGAACTTTGGCCGAAATTGTTGTTACGATATCGAACTTTGAAAAATACTTTTTACCCCCCCCCCCTGCACTATTTAATAGTGTATTTTAAAGGTATATATGTGCTCACGTGGACATCATAAATATTGCATAATTATAAATAGTAACGTGTCCACGTGGGCACATATATACCTTTAAAATACATTATTAAATAGTGCAGGGGGTAAAAGGTCATTCATAAAGTTTGGTATCGTAACAGCAATTTCGGCCAAAGTTAAAGTATTTTTCAGACCATTTTCCCTAGAAAATATTTGACAAGTAAATATGAACGGAGGGAATATATCTCAAAAATTTATTAAAAAATATACATCAATTAATATAGATATCATGATAAAAGATGAACTTTATTTACTATTTCTCGAGAGTATGTAATAAAAAAGGATCATCTTTTAACTTGTACTCGCAAATAAGTTATATTTGTCACTCATTATACTTTTAAACTTTGTCAACATATTTATCCTTTTCCTCTAACTTTAGGATCATTTTTGTCTCAGTCTTCTCAAAAAAGTCATATTTACACTTAGTTCGTTAAATCTCCATGTTTCGCCTTTATTTTTCTGTGGAGCCCACATGTCACATTTTTTCAATTAAATCTATTAATTCATTTAAACTCTTTTAATCTATCTATCCGATCACTAAAAAATTAAAATCCAAAAGCTTCATTGTTTATTCATGGTGGATATAATTTCACCACTCAAATCTCACTCAAACTAAAATTTAACTTCTATTGTTGCGATAGAATGAAAGAGTTTAAATGAATTACTCATTCTATTCTTAATTGCTTGTCCAACTCTTTTTTACTTGTCTCATTTTACTTGTCTATTTTGACAAATCAAGAAAATACAATTTTTTTTACTTATTATATCCTTAACTAATTAATTTTGAAAAAGATAGAACTTCTTGAAAATCGTAAATTTTTAATTCACACTTCATAATTAATAGGGGTAAAATGATTAGTTCACTATGTCAATTATTATTTTCTTAATAGGTATGTCAATTTAAAAGTGGACAAGTAATTAGAGACAGAGGAGGAAGTAGTAAACTTAATTATTTTTTTTAAGGAAAAATCTTTTTGGCCAAAATTTGGCCAATATTTTATCTATGTTATTTTACTTTTTTAAACATTTTTACCCTTTTAACTTTAATACTATTTAACTAAAAAAAAAAATTAGTTTATTTTAAAATTAAAAAAATATTATAATTTTTTAAATTTTCTGCCAAATTTTATGATCATTTACCACTTCTCTTTTTTAAAATGTAATACTTGAGCTCCAAATGGAAAAATAAAGTTGGGATAGCTGTGGGTGCGAGGCTGTTTGGTGGAATCCTCGTCCATCCTCTTACTCCAAGACAAGACAAAACAAGTTTCAACTTGCAACACTAATGAAGCCAATTCAAAGTTGGTCTTTTCAAGGAGCCTTTTGACGGATCAAACTTTTCCAAGCCCCTTTCCTTTTCATATTCACCCAATCACTTTTGCCCAATTTTCTTGGCACAACTTATTTTATGATGGCGGAATTAGAATTAAAATTTTGTGTTATTTTAAAATGTTTGAAAGATATTTATTTAATGAGAAAAGTAATGAAAACATGGTTAAAGTAGAAGTGAATTATTACTTTCATCCTTAAATTATTGATAACCTTAAAAATATTCATTTAGTTGACTAATTAAATTTAAATACAACCCTAATTTTACAATATAAGTAAAATACACTCTAAATTTTCATCAAATTCAGGGGTGATTCTTAACACTTCTCTCGGATTTTGATTAAAAGCCCCATATTCATACAAGAGTTTGAGACAACTTGCTATATTATGTGACACATCGAAAGTGATCATGGGTGTATCTAAGTTTAGTTAATCAAGTAAAGAGTGTTTTTAAGGTTATCAATAGTTTGGGGACGAAACTAATAATTTGCATCAAGTTCATGAGTGTTTTGAATACCTCTTTCCTACTCCCTCTATCCATAATTACTTGTCCAAAATACCTTTTTTACTTGTCCATTTTGACAAATCAAGAAAAGAATTTCTTTTAACCTATTATACCCTCAATTAATTACTTCTTGAAAATCTTAAAATTTTAATTTATCCACTTCATAATTAATATGGATAAAATGGTCAATTCACTAAGTTAATCATTGTTTTCTTAATAGGTGTGTCAATTCAAAAGAGAACAAATAATTAGGAACAAGAGGAATATTTAATATTAAGAGTTGAATTCTGATTTTAATTTTTATACATGTTTAATATATTGTTTAATAAAAATACAAATATTTAAATTAAAGTTATTAAATTCAGCCTAACTCGTAATATCTCCCTAGACTCCTTCTCACAATCTTTCTTCTAGTATTATGGATTCAGCGTCTAACGGACGCGAGCGAATTGAGGAAATATGCACTCTCCAAGAATTTGCCACTTGTAATTTGCCATACCTACCTTTCCTCGTCTTTACTTGAAATTAGATCCTTCCTACTTCTTTGCATTTATATTGGCCGCCACTTTTTACTCAATACTCTTTATATATGCCTTGCCAATCACAACTCTATTTTCATCTCAATTTTTTCTATTACAACTAATTAATCTTCTTCTATTGTTTTATTTGTTGGAAAAAATGGCAACTAATTTGACGCTCACAAGGCTATTGAAACATGTTGCTGAAAAATTCCCTACCCGCAATGCAATATCTGTTTCGGGAAAATTCATTGTCACGCATGAAAGGCTACAACAACTTATTGAACAAGCCGCGTCTCAACTCGTTGCTGCTGGTATTCAGCCCGGTGATGTGGTCGCTCTCACATTTCCCAATACTATCGAGGTATATTATAAATTAAATGATGCGCTCTTGTATGTCCTAATTGTATTACTAATAACGAATATGTGTTGTTTTATTTCAGTTTGTGATTATGTTTCTAGCTGTGATTCGAGTTCGAGCCACAGCAGCGCCACTGAATTCAGCGTATATGCCTGAAGAGTTCGAGTTTTATTTATCAGATTCCGAGTCTAAACTGTTGTTAATTGCAAAAGAAGGAAATGAGGCAGCTGAAGCAGCAGCTGCAAAGCTCAATATTCCTCGGATTAATGTGACTCTGCCCAATTCTGATTCCGATGTGTCCCTCAGCCCGAGTAGTCCGCTATCAGATTGTGATTTGGTTTCTGAAATTGTGAATGATCCATCCGATGTTGCACTTTTTTTACATACATCAGGCACCACCAGCAGACCAAAAGGCGTTCCCCTAACACAGCACAATTTAGTATCATCAGTGAACAATATTAAATCGGTTTACAAACTCACTGAATCGGACTCTACAGTGATCGTGTTGCCACTCTTTCATGTTCATGGATTGATTGCAGGTAAATATGACCAAATCAATCAATTAGTACTCGTAATTAAATTTTTGAACATTTTATTAATTTGACTGTCTAATTGCAGGATTACTGAGCTCGCTTGGTGCTGGAGGATGCGTAACGCTCCCTGCTTCCGGTAGATTCTCTGCTTCATCTTTCTGGTCTGACATGATCAAGTGCAACGCCACATGGTACACCGCGGTGCCTACCATTCACCAGATCCTATTGGACCGTCATTTCAGCAATCCGGAGTCTTCTTACCCGAGACTCCGGTTCATTAGGAGTTGCAGTGCTGCTCTTGCACCATCCGTATTGGCACGGTTAGAGGAAGCATTTGGTGCGTCTGTTTTAGAGGCATATGCAATGACAGAGGCAACACATTTGATGTGTTCAAATCCATTACCAGAAAATGGTCCACATTTGCCAGGGTCAGTAGGGAAGCCAGTGGGACAAGAATTGGGGATATTGAATGAGAATGGTGTGGTACAAGGGGCTCATGAAAAGGGAGAAATTTGCATTAGGGGTCCAAATGTTACAAAAGGGTATAAGAATAATCCTGAGGCTAATAAATCTGCTTTTCAATTTGGTTGGTTTCATACTGGAGATGTGGGATATTTGGACTCTGATGGATATTTGCATTTGGTTGGAAGGATCAAGGAGTTGATCAACCGTGGAGGTATGTCGATTTCAACTTTATAAAGTTCTTGTTAATATTCAATGTGATTTTGATTGTCTATCAAAGTGCTTCTTTTGAATGCATGATGTTAGTATTGATGTGAAGTATAAACATGCTTTCCTAGATACATAAGCCACAAAAGTTTCATTTAACTTGGTTTTAACTGATATTTATACCCTTCAACTTTGAGTGTATGCTTAAACTTGAATAAAGTTGAACAAATAGACATACATGTCTAATGTTGCATCCAACATGGCAATTCGCATCCTATGTGGCGTCTGCCGTCCTACCCTAAGTTGCTCGGACTCGAGTGCGGATATTCGATATGGATGCGGATCTAGAGACCGAATCCTCTATGACCTAAATTTTAAGATTCGGGGATACGGATCCATGTCTAGATACGGGTGCGGGGATTTGGCTAAAAATAGAATTATAAAACATAAACTATGAGATATTATGTAGAGAACTCGAGGAGAAAATAATGATCAAGAGGAGAATCTTGGAAGGAGATAAAAGGAAAGGGAGTGGCAATAGAAATTTATATATACAAGGTTTCCATTTTCATCAATTTAAATATATATATATATATATATATATATATAAAAAAGAAAAGCTTTGATTACAGAAATCATTAAATTTGTCCAAAATTTCTCCCTCGATTTTGGTCAAAGTATCCAAAACCTTGTTAACCAAATCATGTACGGATCCCACATGCACTTTTGGCACAGGTGTGGCACCGAAAGTGGAGAGTCCGAGCAACTTAGGTCCTACTTGTATTATGTCACATAGAACGCACGTGTATACTTGTTCAACTTTGTATAAGGGCAAGTTATATGGTAAGTGTCTAAGGCCAACTTTGAGCATCCTATATGCACCCTCAAGTTAGATGACACGTTTATGTATTACTCCCTTGGATATTAAGTTCGGACTCTTTGTACTTTAAGAAAAACTAGTTTCTCCATTTTAATTTGTTTGTCCTATTTTATTTTTTTAATCCATTTAAAAAAGAACGTTTTTTTCCTTTTTAGCAACTTTTTAGTTCTAATTTTTTACATAACATGTTTAAGACCACACAATTAAATGATAATTTGATACATTTGATGTATCTTTAATTTAGGATCACAAGATTAAACAAAATTACTTTCTTAAACTTCGTGTCAAGTCAAAATAAAATAAATAAAGCTAAAACGAAGGGAGTTAAATAGTGGTTTTATGGCTAAGGTCTTTTCAAATATATTTTAAAAGTTTTATCCATAGTATTGGAATGAAATAAACTCAAATATAAAGGAATGAATACCAAAGATTCATAGATGTAAGGTGGACAAATATAGGCATTAAGACATAGTTAATTGATTGATCGATTTGATCATAAAAATTTTGTTTCCATAGTAAATTTTATTCGAAAATATTTAAAGGTCAATGTCTCAATTTTACATAAGAAATGAAATGCATTATTGACTTCTCTTTTTAAACTTTTTTTTAATTCTGGAGAATATTCTTGTAGGACATTAGAATGGACCGTCTATCTATTAGTAGTAGTATTATTATTTTTGTATCGACTGTTTTTAGGTAAATGTGTGGTCCTAGTTGCCATCAAACTTGGCTTGCATCGCCCTTTTATTATTAGGTAGGATGTAACAGCTTACTTAGAGCCTTTCTCCATCGTAATTTTCATTATTTGCCCAATTTTTGGTTTGTGATATTGACATCTCCTCTTTCAACTATTCCATAATGTCTTTTTCCAAAATCTAAACATAGCTTCCGCCAGCCTGCCTTGAAAATTAAGTAGACCCTAAGGTCTCAGCAGAATAATACAAAAAATTGAAATTAGGAAAATGTTGAAAAGTATAAACTCTATTGCCATAGTTACATGTGATATAAAATCATGATTTGATATCAAATTGATTTGAAGAAGAATCATGACTTCATATTACATGTCTAAACGCTTGCTTAAACTCTTTCGACCACCTCATGAACTGTTTCTGATCTGCAATTTCCATCTTACAACTTTCAGGGGAAAAGATATCTCCAATTGAAGTGGATGCAGTCCTTGTTTCTCATCCGGAGATTGCTCAGGCTGTTGCTTTCGGAGTTCCTGATGACAAGTATGGTGAAGAGGTAACAAAATGACCTCAATTTCTTGGGGAAACATATCACCTATTGAAGAAAACTTCATTTTCTGCCATGTATAATATATAATCTAATTCAGATACCCTTCATGTTTCACAGATAAACTGTGCTGTCATTCCACGCGAAGGGTCAAAGATAAACGAAGGAGATGTGTTGGGATTCTGCAAGAAAAATCTAGCAGCCTTTAAGGTCCCCAAAAAGGTGTTCATGACTGATTCTCTTCCAAAAACTGCAACTGGAAAAATTCAACGACGACTTGTTGCAGAGCACTTCCTTGCACAGATCTCAACTGCTAAAGTGCCTAAGTTCGGAGCTTGAAAATAATACTATCATCTCTCAAATAATAATAGTAGTAATTATTAACATATGATTTTTGCTGGCAATATTATTTATTGTAGGCACATTAAAAGTTGTTAAACACTCTGTTATTTTTACAATGAATTTTTGTTAAGACTTGTACAATTTAATATGTAAGAAAGCTGTGTCTATCTGCTAAGTAATAAACTTTATAACATATCCTCAACTTGAGCTCTCTATAGCTTTTACCTGAGCTTGTTGCAATTTCCAATTTGACCACAAATGGTATAATCAAAGTAAAAATGGTATGTTGCTCAAGAAATAAAACCATTTACCCATTCCCAAGTATTTCATCTAGAACTAGAATAGGGACCAAAAGAAAGCATCCATTAGATTTCAATATTGCAGGTATATGAAGGCATTACCAACTATAATGCAAAGGAATCAATAATTGTGCCACCAAGGTGGCCAAACAGCACAAAGTTCCAAACCACAAAACAAAAATAGAAAATTTAACATCACTACTATATAACTGCACTCAAAATTCTCCACAGCCTGAACTCATTAAGATTCTACTGGTTCATCCCCATCTTCATAGTCATAACCTTCCTCTTCCGCTGTTGCATCTTGATATTGCTGGTACTCAGAAACTAAATCGTTCATGTTGCTTTCAGCCTCAGTAAACTCCATCTCATCCATACCTTCTCCAGTGTACCAATGCAAGAAAGCCTTTCTTCGGAACATAGCTGTAAACTGCTCACTGACCCTACGGAACATCTCCTGAATAGAGGTGGAGTTACCAATGAAAGTTGAGGCCATCTTCAGACCAGTAGGAGGGATGTCACAGACTGTTGACTTTACATTGTTAGGGATCCACTCAACAAAATAGGAAGAGTTCTTGTTCTGCACATTAATCATCTGTTCATCGACTTCCTTGGTGCTCATCTTTCCACGGAACATAGCTGAAGCAGTCAAATATCGACCATGACGAGGATCAGCAGCACACATCATGTTCTTTGCATCCCACATCTGCTGTGTTAGCTCAGGAACAGTCAATGCTCGATATTGCTGCGACCCACGAGAAGTGAGTGGAGCGAATCCAACCATGAAGAAATGCAACCGAGGGAATGGGATGAGGTTAACAGCAAGCTTGCGGAGATCAGAGTTGAGTTGACCAGGGAAACGGAGACAGCAAGTTACACCACTCATGGTGGCAGAAATCAAATGGTTTAGGTCCCCAACTGAGGCAAACATCAATTATCAGTAAATAAATCAACAAAATTCATCATAGCAAGTATATTAATGATAATGAAACATGTAGTAGAACTCATTTTCATGCCCCAATTTAGAAGGACTGAGTGTGATTTCCAAACTAACTAAAGGGCAAAAAAGGACGAGCACTAATACATGGTGATCATAAAACAGAATCATACACAATCAAAAAGTTTTTGGACATAGCATTGACTGTAAAGAAATGCAAATATTCTAAAATAAGTAGTTTAACTTGAATCAACTGAACAATGATACATATAAAAATTCCAACACATAAATAAGAGAATGTCATCCTCCCTCAGCTTACTGCAATTAATTATTCTTAGTCAAGAATAGATGATAAAACTAACACAACATGAAAATTTAACACACAACTATCAGGATGCTTTTAGTAAGAAAAAAACAGCTAACTGAGAAGAGGTGCAACTTACAGCTCGGAGTAGTAAGTTTGAGAGTTCGGAAGCAAATGTCATAAAGAGCTTCATTATCCAACACCATACACTCATCTGCATTCTCAACAAGCTGGTGAACAGAAAGAGTAGCATTATAGGGCTCGACAACTGTGTCTGAAACTTTAGGGGAAGGGAACACAGAGAAAGTAAGCATCATTCTATCTGGGTACTCCTCCCTGATCTTAGATATAAGGAGTGTTCCCATTCCTGATCCAGTTCCACCTCCTAAAGAGTGAGCAACCTGGAAACCTGAAACCAAAACAAAATCCATATTCATTTGCTTAACATATCAGATTACTAACAAGTTGAAAAGGTATTTTACATTGAGCTCAAAATGCTTTCACAAGATGTAAGAAAAAGGTAGCCAGCCATATCTTTTACTCATTTAGAGGGTAACAGAACAAATCAAATTTAGATCATGGACTCTCATTCAAGCAGGGTCTGAGTTGCTAAACTTCAAATTGCATTCATGTACTTTGTTATGGACCAAAAATAAGAGATCAACCAAGCAAAGAGGTTTCAAGCAATTGCAGCAACCATGATCATATAGCCATTAGGAGAAACAATATTCAACCCGAATACATTGTTAAGTACCATATAACTCAATTATTTTCAATAAACTAGCAAATTTGCCAAATAGACACAAATTTTCTTTGCTGAATGAAAGTTGTTTTAGTAAAAAATTGAACTAAAACTCATTGTCCTTCATACGCGCAAACAAAGAAACCTAAGTTCACATCAAAGTGCTCATTCAAAGAGATACTGTATCTCTAAACTCCAAGAAAATGCACTCCTGAAGCACAATAAACAATCTATTTCAAATTACTAGAGATAAATATACATAATAACAAAATACCACCAGAATGAAAGTGTTCTGTGACATTTCACTCAATTGTTCACTATAAGCAGCGGATTGATTTAGTAAAATCGAATTCAAACGCGATGACTTTAATAAACACTAATCCTACCAGAAATTCAAGAAATCAAAGAGAACACATAAAACATAACGACTGAAACATGTATAACTTCGATAACCAGAGAGAAGAAAAAAACTAAACAGAGAAATTGTTAGATCAAGGGAATTGACTCTACTAAACTTGCGTAGACTTGTCAAGTACCTTGTAAACAGTCACAATTCTCAGCCTCCTTCCTCACAACATCAAGCACCGAGTCGATAAGCTCCGCTCCCTCAGTATAATGTCCCTTCGCCCAGTTGTTACCAGCACCTGACTGGCCAAAAACGAAGTTATCAGGCCTGAAAATCTGACCATAAGGTCCAGATCTGACACTATCCATAGTTCCCGGCTCCAAATCCATGAGGACAGCGCGTGGAACAAACCTTCCACAGCTTGCTTCATTGTAGTACACGTTCAGTCGCTCCAATTGAAGATCACTGTCTCCTTGATACCTTCCGCTGGAATCAATGCCGTGCTCGGCACAGATAACTTCCCAGAACTTAGCTCCGATTTGGTTTCCACATTGACCTCCTTGAATGTGCAAAATCTCACGCATTTTTGCTGATGAACTTTGGAGTGACTTTTTGTAGGAGAGAGGGTGTAGGGTTTAACTGGTGAATAGAGAATTTGATTTTGGAGAAATGCAACACACAAGAGGGAGAGTATATATATTGGAGATTCGCGAGTAAACGGAGCTTTTTCGCCGTTAACTGTGACGATATCATTAATTTTTTTTGTTTTAGGGGATATTAGAGAAAATGACCAAAATGATCCTTAATGCATAGAATGTGAATGATTTTGATCCTTCATATATATCAGCTTATTAAAATAGTCATTGATATATATAAAAAGATTATTATTTTAGTCTTTAATTCTAAAACTAATCATAAAAATTAAAAGTACAGTTAAATTTAACGATATGTCCTCTGTATTAATACTTGACAAACCCTTTTCCCCCAAATCTTCTCTCTTCACCCAATTCTTTTTCACTGGACAAAGAAAGAAGAAGTCAATTCTTTTTTTTCATTATCAACATTTTCTTTGACTAACAAATTAAAATCTCTTTAAATTTCTAAAAAATTATTTTAAATTTTTTATTTTCTACCTCTGTCCCGATCAATTTTACCTTTATATGAACAGTGAAATTTTAAAAAAAAAACATGAAAAAAATTTTAATTTCAAAATGTGGAAACAACAAAGCTATATCCTTTCCATATAGAGTTTCAACAAGAGTATGCAATTAAAGCTAGAAAAAAATTATTTTATGGCAGTCTTCTAAGAGGAATTAATGAAGTGTTTTAGTAAATTTATTTAGTTTGTATTTGTGTTGGTGGTCTCATTTTTATTTTTTATTTTTTGTATGTATGAAAATGTAAGTTACTGGAATTGTTTTGTAGGGGTAGATAGAAATAAGAAATGAGTGTAATGTGTGTAACTTTTCTTGTAAGAATATGGCAAGTGGGTTGATTGAAGATGGAGAATGATCTCTAATGGTGAAAGAGAGAAGATTGGAGAAGAAGAAGTGGTATCCACTGTTAAATTTAACAACACTTTTTACTTTTATGGTTAGTTTTAGGGTTAAGGACTAAAATGGTCATATTTGTATATACATTAAGAACTATTCGGATAAGGTCATATATATGAAGGACCAAAATAATTCAACTCCTATACATCAAGGACCATTTTGATTATTTTCTCGGGGATATTACATGGATTAGTATATATGGGAAATTTGTACTCCCTCCGTCCCATTTTATATGTCATCTCTTTCTATAAATAGTTGGACCACAATACTTGTCATTTTATAAAATTTATGCATAAATTACCATATTTTGCCTATTATACCCTTGATAGAGTAGTTAATTAATCTTGAAAATGTATTCATCATTTATTATAAAGTTGACTTGAGAAAACATTAAATAAGGATAGAAGAGTAAAGTTATATAATTTCTTAATGCAAGTGCAAAGTAAAAAAGTGACATATAAAATGGGACGGAGGGAGTATAAAATAGCAAACTATTAATTCAAATTAAATGTTATAACCACAGTTTGATGTAATTGTAACCCGTAGCAAACAGTTGTCATTCACCTCTCTCTCTGAATTTCTCGCTCGCCACTCTCCATTTCTCGCTGCCAGTCTCTCCCTCGCCTCTCTCACTCTATACAAAGATAAATGTATAAAATGTGTTTATGTTTGTATAAAGCGAGAGAAAATTGTATATACAAATACATATATTTTCATCATATACACTTATAATTATACAAATATAGATATTCCCCTGCCTGTTTTCTTTTTGCCTTACTCTCTTTCTCGCTTTATACAAACACAAATTATACAAATTATAATGTATAATTTGTGTTGTATAAAGCAAGAGAAAGAGAGAGATTTTGATATACAAATATTTTATTTCGATTCAATTGTATACAAATTCAAATTTTATGCAGATATATAAACACATAAAATTGAATTGAGAGGCTACCAACGATTTATACAAACGAGAGGCTGCCAGCGATTTATATAAATGAGAGGCTGCCACCGATTTATACAAATGACAGGCTGCCACCGATTTATACAAATCTGATGCTCCATAGCAAACATAAAGTTTGTTATGAAGCGCAATTATACAAACTATAATTATAACATACAAATATAATTTTTTTAATTTGCTAAATTTAAAATTTACTCATATATTTTATTTTTTTTACAAATAATTTATTTTCTTTTTCAGTTTGTTTTAAAAAAGAATAATCTTTATTTTTTGGCAATATTTCAATTTCATCTTTTTATTGTGATATTTTTAAGACTACAAAATCAATATATATTTTAATATAATTAACATTAATTTAATTTAGAACCACATGATTGAATTATTTTTTAAAAATTTCATATCAAAGAGTATTTTTTGTTTAAAAATAAAGAAGCTGGGATATCATAATCATGGCGCTTGTAGATGGCACGTGATTACGAGACACGTCATATACTTTTAAATAAAAATCTATTTTCCGTAGTCAGCAGATATTTAGGGATCGAAACAAATACTACTACCTTGTAGAGTTGTATCATAGATAGATAAAAATAATACTCTGGAGATTATTATTATTTTATATTTGGTTTAAGGTTTTTTTTTTCTTCATATGATAATAGTTGTAGTAACTTTAGTTTGCATTGTTATGCTTTCAATAATTTTGTCTTATTTTTTTACTCTCGTTATTTTCTTCTTTAAGATTATATTATATTATTCTAATTGAATCGAAAATCTATCGAAATCATTCTTTAGTATAAAATAAGATTTGGGTACACATGACATTATTCTTATGCATTATAGCTTTGAGAATTGTCATTTTATATTAGGGGAATTGTGAGTGACGGCGTTTGACATAACCATGTGGACTGTGGAGAGGGTGGCCTACATATATAGATCCCAAACTTGGTTTTCACTCTTAACAACTGGAAAATGAAAAGGACTTTTGTCACCCATGTTGCTTGTTGCAATGCCAACTCTCATAGAGAGAGATGACAAGGAGTAATAAACTAAGGCCCATCCATCATTAAACATTTGCCATGAAGCAAGCTATTCTCTCTCTCTCTCTCCCCCTAATTTGGTAACCCCTTGTTTAAGCAATAAATTAAATTACTTTCCCTCATTTGCATTATTATTTTTTTGTTTTCTATCCCATTAAATTTAGATTTATGTGACAAGTTTCGTATTGAAAGATAAAAAAAAAATTAATTAAAGGAATTCTATATTCAGAAAAGTTAAAGTCAAGATTTCTGACTAAGAATAACTAACAAAACTACTCCACGCTTCTTTTTTATCACACTAAAATATCAAGGCAGTCTCTATGGTAGATCAGTATGTCTCAAAATTTATTAACAACGAATTATGTGTTATGAAAAGTACGACATTTTGTTAGATGTTCTCTCTGTGTAAACAAAATTTATTTTGATTTAGGAGGGAGTTTAAGAAAAGAAAAAAAATTGTGGTCCTAAATTAAAATTATGTCACGTGGAAAATTGAAATTCTTTTTTAAACAGATTTAAAAAGAAAGTAAATCATTCTTTTTTAATCGGAGGTGGGTGGAGGAGTATTAATTTGTTCTCTTTTAATCTTTTTCAGAAATCAAAAAACATTATTTTGTACTCTCTTTCTTCAAATTCCTTTTTGTGTATATAATTTTTGAAATTGTTATAATTGTTTACTTGGTTGGTTTTACGATTAGTTAGTTGTTAAGTTACTTTCCAAAAAGTCATGTGTTTCAAAAAATTAACTCATTATCAATTTATCTTTATAATTGATTGGTTACCAAAACAAACCATTAGTTTATCGTTTATCCAATAGTTTTCAATAGATAATTAGAAATAGTTTATGAGACAACTTTAATTTCTAAATAACTTGTTGGAGGAAGAATTCTTATACTACTTAAAGAAATATTTCCTCAATAAGATGTTATGTAGAGGTGGTAATATGATTTTAAACTCTTAGATAATTATGATTTGCATAATTACTTTATATAGTATTAGAGCTAGCTTGTCGAGTTTACTAGTTAGAGTCCCACCATCACCTATCAATAAAACGTCTCCATGTTCTTAATCAATGAAGATTGAAGGCACAAATAAATTAGAATCCTAATTAATTTTTCACTTTCTAATATTTTATTAAGAATCGCTTGGTCGAAGGTATTAGAAAATAATCATATATATAATTCGATACTTTTTATCCTTCGTTTGGTTTGCATTTTCGTTTTCAAAATAACTTAAAATATTTTGGTTGGTGAACAGAGATTGCACAAATATTATAATGTCATGTTTAGGAGTGTTCATGGTTCGGTTTGGATCGGTTATTAGTTAAAATCAAAACCAAACCAATTTAAATCGGTTTTTAAATTTCTAAAACCACACCAAACCAAATCAAAAAAATAACCGTCGGTTTGGTTAGATTTTTTTCGGTTCGAAAGTAATAAGATTGTTGAGGACATATGCATCTCGATAGACACAAACACTTAGTACATAGATAATTCACAAATAAGCTATTACACGAACAAAGTGATTCATCCAATGTACCAAGTTTCAGAAACTAAAAAAACTCATTGTCAATAACATAAAGTTGGTTCAATATTCTGGAGATCTCAACATCTTATCAATGAACTTTTCAATAAAATTACACCTTAAAATATTGAGAAATTACTTTTAAGAAAAAAAATCAATATTTTATAGTCAAAACTAATCAATTACCATCTTCTTTAGCTTGAGCTTTAAATTATTCAATGTTGTGTTAGAAAATTTTATAAAGAACATAGAAAATGTGATCTTTAAAGTAATGAATATTGAGGGATTTAGACTTAAGGTTATAATAGTTGGACTATAATTTAAGTGTTGGGCTTCAGAAAATAGTAAAATTAAAGACTTAAGTTAATTAAACTTTATCAAAATACTAATATTTTATTTATAGATAATTATAAAATTTATATATATAACTTCTCGGTTCGGTTTGGTTATTTTTGCGGTTAATTTTTAGTAAAACCAAACCAAACCAAATAATATCGGTTTTTCAAAATTTAAAACCAAACCTAACCAAATCAAACCAAATATCGGTTTGGTTCGGATTGCGGTTCGGTTTGGTTTTATAACCATAACCATGAACAACCCTAGTCATGTTTATAAATGGAAATTATATAATGATGAGATTATTTAGTAAATATAATTTTATTTTTCATAAATGTTTGGTTCAATGGACTTATTATATTCTTTTTAAATATTTTTAAATTATTAATTATTGTGATTTATAGATTTTTTTTACATAGTTTTTAAATATATAAATTTTATTTTTTAAAAAAATTAAAATTTATATGTTTAAATTTCAATCGTGTCACATAAATTAGGAGAAAAATTAAAATTTATCTATTTAAATTTCAATCGTGTCACATAAATTAGGAGTGAAGATTATTTTTTCATTAATGATCCACGAATTAAACGACCCTTGAGCTCATAAAGGGACATTTCATATGCATCATCTTAATTATTTTCTTGTAGTAGCTGCCTCCTTTTATATATACTTGATGACTACCTACAATTGTCTTCCTATTTTATTTTATTTGCTCCTATTGCATTGTCCTATCAATAATGCTTTAGATGTTGACATCTTATCTCCACAAAATTGATTAAATCACGAACCGTGTGTTTTTCCCATATGTGGTGAGAATATGGATTGCCCATATTTAGTCTGCTCTAAAAGAGGTTGAAATTGTCTACCAGTGTTTTTAGGTTTGAATTTGGTGATTTATAAAGTTGATATTAACTTACTTTCCTCGTATATTGTTTTTAGTTAAGGCTATCAAGTTTTGCACTTCAAATTGCAATGGGTCCAAAACGTCATGTTTGAAAAAATTGAATTGAATATATATATATATATATTTGTCAAGATAGTTTTATAATTGAAATTTTATGACATTGTTATAGAATTCGTTGTGTAAGTGAAACTTTGGAATAGTATTGTAAAATTCTATAATTGAACTTAGCAATCGGGACGTATTGTAAAATCAAAATGTATAGGTTTGTTATTGTGTTCATGATTACAATTTTGAATTACTTAAGTGAATCACACTTTGATTTTTGCTCGTCCTCAAGCAAATGTAAAACTTATTTGAATAAATCAAGCTTAGGAAGCGACACCACTTTAATTGATACTAACAGTTAGGTCCTATAGCAATTTACAACATCAAATATATAGTATACTTTATGATCATCATGCATGATATACATAGACAAACTCCAACTCATCAAATTTTGTTCACCTAGTTTGTGTAAAAAGCTAATCATATCATTTATGTATCATGAAAAAAGTGTCCTTACAAGAAGAAATAATCCACACATTCAAATCAAGGAACCAAATATATTCAAGGACTTAACATCAAAGAACAATTTCTCGCACTCACAAAGAATCATAGATTTGTCAATTATATACATATCTACTACTTTAAGCATGTCCGAATAGAACCAAATGAACTTCAACGATTTATAATGTTGGTTAGGGGATGGGTAGGATATATGCAACGACCCTCAATGTGGTTTCGTACTTTTTACTTATTTTTCTCGTGTGACCCTCTCTATAGCTTTGGATTGGTATTTATCACTTGCGGAAATGTGTGGTTCGATTCGTGAGGTGATCGAATGGTTTTGTTGGAGTTTTTGTGATTTGGAAGTTTAGAACTTCGAAAATTTGACCAAAGTCAACATTTGATGTCGATGAGGTTGGATCCGAGTTTTGATTGTTCCACTAGGTACACCAGGCGACTTTTGGCTAAGTGAATGTTTGGCTCAATTTTCGAGGCTTTCAGGGGTGTTCTGGTCATTTGGTTGGATTTTAAATTTTTCTTAACTCTTGAATTGACCTCGGTCAACTTTTGATTTGAACAATCTTGGAAAGTTGACGATTCCAACATGTCCAAAATGTGTTTTACGATTGATTTGCATAATTGATTTATATTAGGGGGTTCCAAATGAGTTTCGGGGTTCGTTCTGGGTTTTTGTTTGAGTTTGAAATTGCTTATATTTGTGTTAAACACCCTTCTACGCCATCGCAAGACACCCTTCACGTTTGAAATGAAATTTGGGATTCTAGAGCTTAGATTTAGATGAATTTTATGGGATATTCAAAGATTCTATGTAGGGGTAAGTGTCTAACCCTTCTTTTGGTAATTCCCCAATGATTCTTCGTTTATTTCATCAAATTATTGCAGGTAAGAAATGACTTTTTTTAAAACTTTTCCCCAAAGTTTAAGAAAGTGTAAATTGATAATTTGAGATCAAATTTGAATTCCATTTATGAAGAAATTTTATATATGAGTTCCTTATCTAACGGGTAAAATGATTTTGAAAGAATTTTTCAATTTGTCAACCAATTTTTAGGATTGACTTTTTGACCCAAACTTTTATACTAAGATATGAGTATTAATGGACTTGTATTCATGTGTAGAGTATGATTTTGATAGATTGGAAGTGTTCCGAGACTAATTATATTTCAACTAATTTAAAATATATATTTATTTGAAATTGGTATGATAGTTTCAAGTGAAATGATTTTTTTGCCTGAAATTAATGCCTAAATATAATTTTGACTTTCAATACTTTTTCTCAACTTCAACTTTAATTATATATTCCCTCCGTTTAAAAAAGAATGACCTATTTTCTTTTTTAGTCTGTTTCAAAAAGAATGCCTAAATATAATTTTGACTTTCAATACTTTTTCTCAACTTCAACTTTAATTATATATTCCCTCCGTTTAAAAAAGAATAACCTATTTTCCTTTTTAGTCTGTTTCAAAAAGAATGACCTCTTTCTTTTTTTGGTAACATTTTAATTTCAACTTTCCCCGTGGCATGTTTAAAGCCACAAGATTGAAAGGCAGTTTAGTACATTTAACATAACTTTAATTTAGAACCACAAGATTCAAAAGTCTTCTTTATTTTCTAAAGAATCCGGTCACTCTTTTTGAAACGGAGGGAGTATTTTTTTTCCAATTTCAATCAAATAACAAAGGTGTCCTTAAAATGAAACCAAAGAAAACCTTTAAAATTTTAAACAAGAAAAAGAAGTCAACATGAAAGGGCGAAGAGGAGAAGCTATAATATTAGGTATGAGTTTGAACCAATTTAGTAGTTTTTGCTTAAATTTTGTATTTATATTAGAAAATTTGTTATATCTTAGTAACTAAAATGATCTATAATTCAATTACAAATTAATTAAATTTAAAAACTTCAAATTCTGTCTTTAGTTATAGCTTAGGGTATGTTGCTTACAACACTGGTGGAATGGAGTCACCGATCTACATAGAAGGATTGTTCACTCCCTATTCATCAAGAGGCTACTTGCGGCGACGATAGCATTAGGTCCTAGAATGAAAATCATTGGATGGAAAAATGAGTTGATGAGTGGTTGGATGTGAGAGTGGGTGGGGGGAGTCCGTAGCACGATCGTTGAAAGTGTGATGGCATGACATGAGGGAAGGAAGAAACAGAGTTAGACGTGGTGGACATGACATGCCAAAATTGTCAACCCTTTATTCAATAATCTCTTCCTTTTTATTTATATACATTGAAAAACATGCATATGCAAATCAGTTTCCTCTATCTCTCTTACGGATTCAAGGATCTCTCCTGCAACACCACATCATGGTATATATCTTTCACTCAATCTCACTACTTAGCTTAATTAATTAATTTCCAGCTGATCGATTTCATATTATATCATACATTTGGGTGCTTGCTCTTGGGAATCCTTCATGTAAATTAAGAGAATACTACTTATAAACAGGGGAAAAGCCACGAGTATAAATAGTGTAATTTTCCGTCTAATGTGGTGGCGACTCTCCCTTTTCTGTTTTGACATGTTAATGAATGCAGGCGAATGCTGCATCTGGAATGGCTGTGCATGACGAATGTAAGCTGAAGTTTTTGGAACTAAAAGCAAAGAGAATCTACAGGTTCATCATTTTCAAAATTGAGGCCCAACAAGTGGTCGTGGAGAAGCTTGGAAACCCCGAAGAAACCTACGAAGATTTCACTAACGCTCTGCCTGCAGATGAATGCCGATATGCTGTCTTTGATTTCGACTTCGTTACTAATGAAAATTGCCAGAAAAGCAAGATTTTCTTCATTGCCTGGTACACTACACTATTTTATGAATTTAAGTTACATCAATTGATTACATATGTTATGTTGTATCCTCTTTTTCGGATAAACTGACATGGATTAATTTTAGGTCTCCCGAAACATCAAAGGTGAGGATGAAGATGGTGTACGCGAGTTCAAAAGACAGATTCAAGAGAGAAATAGATGGAATTCAAGTTGAATTGCAAGCAACAGATCCTAGTGAAATGAGCCTTGACATTATAAAATCGCGAGCAATTTGAATCTCATCATATCCGATGCTATATATGCTGTTGTATTTTAGTGTTTTTCCTATTTGATTATGTTCCAAGTCATACGCTTATCTCTGTGTTACTTCCATTTTCATCAGCCTGATCATTTCTGGATATTCTTTTGTTTTTCCCCCCCTAAATGAAACATCAGATTGTGATCTCATTCATTTCAATTTCTATTGTATAACTTGCGTGTAAGAGACGCATAGAGATTTTTTCTTCATTTCACAATTCACACTGTCCTGTTCTATTACATTGTCGCGGTATACCAACAACATTTGCCAGCAAGTCTGAAGACAAGCTTTGCAAATTCACAGTTCAATTTGCATTACAAATTATAATTAGTGAATAGATTCAATGACAGAAGAAGTGAAAATGTGCAAATGAACACTTCGTTTCGCTTGCATTGTTCTTCTTTCCCTTTGAATGAGTTGTGTAAGAAATGTGATCACAATCATAGAGTAAGGTTCAAACATCATTAGATTCAGTGGCGAATTCAAAATTTTCACATCCCTGATAATGAAACCTTGGATGTTGAGGTGCATTTTGAATGCCATGAACCACTGAGCTAACCTTTTACATGTTGTTCAAGAGATTCAGAATTTGTATATGTACATGAACACATAAAATCTACCTTATATATGTATATGTGTATTTTGTTTTGCTGAGATGGTTCAGGTAAACACCCTCCTACCTCGCTAGATTCAGCTCTGATTAGATCTCCTTAACTAGTTTGTAGAACCAGCAGGGTCATGCAATGGTCCAAGTTCTTTGAAGAAAAAAGTACAAAAAAACTCCCAAATGAAATACACAAATTAAGACCCCTTTTAGCTTACAAATTAATATGTTTGAAATTGTTGGTGATTTGAGCATTTTAATATTATTTATTCATTTTTTGTTATTTTATTTAGGCCAAATACATCGGTAGCTTCCTAAAATTGGCACCAAATTTCACTTAGACACCTTAACTAGGCGATATTCATTTTAGACACCTCATGTAGGTTCCCGCTATGTCATTTTGACACTTTTTACTAACATGTCAAAATGAGTGTATACACTCAACAATAGCGCAAAAGACTTTATTTTAGCCTTTTTAAATTTTATTTTCTCTTCTTCTTCTTCTCCATTTCTCAAGCCACCATCTCCCACCATTTTTTCAAGTTTAAACTCCTTCAATGGAGGTCAATTTTTTTATTCAAATCAGTTTTCAAGCCATATCTTTCTTCTTCATTGTATTGCTTTTCTAAATCTACCATCACTTCCCTCCACTTTATTCGCTGGAAAAATGGACACCAACACCCATATTTCATATTTCTTCTCTCTTTCTTTCTTCCTCTCCGTCTTTTATTACCACAAAACAACACTAAAAAGAAAGAAAAAGAATAAATATGAAAAATAAAAGAAAAGAATAAATTTTTAAAATAAAACACAAAAGAGATTTTTGAGTGTAATGAAAAAAGACTATTTCCGATCAAGGTACCATCACCACCCTCCATCTTTTTCACCGAAAAAAATAGATATCAACACTCCTATTTATATTTTTTTTTCTTTCTTTCTCTCCCTCCCTCCTCCAGTCATCCCGTCTCTTTTTCTCACAAAACAAAACCAAAATAGAAAGGATTAAAAAGATCTGAAACAATTTTAAAAAGTAGATTAAAAAAATAAAGAAAATTATTGGGTGTAGTGGAGAAGACAACTACCATCAAGCCCCCCCCCCCCCCCCCCAAATTGATTTTTTTTAGAATAACATATTTATTTTATTCACTAAATAGATTTTAACTTCAAATAACACATGTAATCATTTAATTGTTTGTTTGTCATGTCATCAACGAGTGTATTACACTCTCCTTCAGTTTTTTGCCTATTGTCAAAAAAATGTCAAAATGACACATTGAGACCCTACACGAGGTGTCTAAAATGAACATCGCTCAGTTGAGGTGTCTAAATGAAACTTGATGCCAACTTTAAGGGGTCACCGATGGATTTATCCTTTTATTTTTAACTGTAATTTATTACATTTATGATATATTCACCAACAGAAAGTTTTGTAAATATACAACAATTACCAAATATTTACCAATGATCACTAGCCTATAATCATATTTAGAAGTTGGTTTTTGAGTGGGCGTGGTTGAAATTCGTCGGAAACACTTGGACAAAGCTATGTACGAAAAATTAAATGAAGATTGGAGGTGCTTTGGACTGGTTTGGGATCAAAATTCAAATTTAAGATCTATTAGATCGAAAAAGATTTTGATAATTGACAAATAGAGGAACAGATGAAAGGAACCAGTTGCGCCGACATATTCCTTTCAGACCGAATCCGACTGGGATAAGGAGAACGTCAACCACGCGAATTAGAAGTTATAAAGCGGTGAAAGAGTTGCTTTTTCGACAAGAAACCAATGCTAAAAGGTTTCCTTTCATAAATAAATCCTTATGAAGTAAGAATCATAAGCAAAGAAGGAAGTATAATGACGTGAATGTGGTTTCAAATCTGGAATGAAGTAGGAAGCATGATCAGATGAGGAAATCAAGTTCAAGTCAAATAAGGAGAACAAAGAAGATAGTTGAGTTCAACTTGAAGGAGAAAGACTGTGAGGAGTTCAAAACTATAAATAGGGAAATATTTTCGTCGGAGAAAATTGCGCACTTACATAGAGAGAAGATCAAAACACGATCAAGAGTTTGAGAGAGTTTTGAGATTTACTTGGGGAGTGTTGCGAGTTAGTGAGGAAAAAATTGTAAGAATGTAGTTAAGAGTTTTGATTACAATCAAGTGTGTGTGTAGGATTCGTCTAACAAGTTGAGAAACTTGACGGACGACAAAAGACTTAAACCTGGGGTTTTTTGTCTTGGGTAGCTAAGAATTAGAGTTTATAATTTTTTAGCTAGAAATTAGAGTTTATAATTCCTTATATTATCTAGGTGTGTAATCTTTGTGTTGTTTGGAGTTGAGATAAATAATACAAAGTTGTGAACTAATTATTATTTTACAAAATTATTTACTAGAACTCACAAACAGTAAAGAACAAGTAGTTAGTACGTGTTCCTTTACAGAATAAAGGGCGTCATAATTCCAACAAGATTGACCTCTAAAATATAGCTATGAGGCTATGACAATGTATATGGTTTATTTATGTAGTTCAATCACATTCTCCACCCCGACCCTCCCTAATAATGCAATTCAATCATATACGACGACTCTAATCATGATTGAAATTATGATTTGGTATTTCAAATCATGTTTTTTTGTTGAGAATTTGAAATTTGAAATCGTGATCTCAAATCACATGTCCAACATTAATTTAGAATCATGACTTTATATCGCATGTTCAAGCACAAGCTTAATACATAAACTAGAAAAAAGAAAAGTTGAACATTAAAAAGGGCCCAACCAGGATCAAATCGGTGACCTCTGTCCTCTTGATCTCAATCAAATGCTCTACTACTGAGCTATGGACCCTTGATGTTAGAGAACCTTATACTTTCAATGATGATCTGGAATCATGATTTTATAAGGCATTCCAAACACAAGCTTAATGTGCAAAATAGAAAAAGAAAAAACAAACATTAAAAGGGGATCAATCGGATTTAAACCTGTGACCTCCTGATTTACGATCAAATGCTCCACCACTAAGCTACGGACCCTTGATGTTATCAGAATTAGGTTATCTTGTTTCGTTCGGAAGGCTTTCTATTTAACTTATCTGTTATCGATTTGCATCTGTTATCGATTTGCGGACATGCTAAATTGTTAACATATTGGTTAATTGACTATTGGTTAGTTGATTATTTTGACTTAACTGTTATCGAATAGACTGTTGTCTCGTGAGTTAATTTTTAAAATTAAGTTAGGCCCAAGGTTCATTTTCTTAATATGAACTTGGTTAGCCTCCTAATGTTGCATTTAGACAGCTTTTTTTAAGCAAAGTAAAGAAGAATTGCATATGACTGGGCATTGTTTGATGACAATGATAATTGATATCCCAATTTGTAAGTTCAGGGGGGGAATTTAAGGAGGGAATTTGACTAATTTTAGTGCTGCTTATCACATCCTAATTACGGTCTAGGAGCCTGAATAACCAAGTAACCAACCGAGGTGAAAACCTTGAGCTGGTTATAAGGATAACTTGAGGATTTTCCATATCATTTCATAGTTATCAAACAAAGCTTTGAATCTACGTTTATGAGTTTGAGCTAATCATTTAGTAGTATAAAATCTTAACTCGAATAAATTTAAGTTAGAATTATTTTGAAACTTTAACATTTGAATTATTTCATTACTTGGAATAATATGAATGTATAAATATCAAAAGAGCTCTATTCATTTTCAAATAAGATATTCACAAGTAATTTAAGTTTTTTTTTTTAAAAAATCATCGATCAATCGTGTGTTAGCGGATCTTTTGAGGTGCGTAAAACCTTTCTTAGAAGATTGCTTGAACCCTTACCTGAACTATAGTTTATTAAATATTTTATTTCAAAATTACCTTTTTAAAATGAGTTTCTTAATTTTCCTAAAAATTAAGTGGTGACTCTATTTTCTATTTTTATTTTCAAAATAGTCAAGTTGTGGGACGTTTTTAACTTAGTTTAAAAGTGGGTCATAACGCAAACATAATTCTCCATAGCAAATTAAACAATAGCTATGGAGCGTAATTAGATAAACTATAGTTATGGAGCATTATTTGGTTAAATCTATTTGCCATTTATGAAACTTTTTTAGAAGCGTGTTTTTAAAATAGATTTTTAGAAAAATGCTTTTAAAAAAAAAACAATTTGTGTTCGGAAAATTTGACAAATTTATTTGAAAAGTGCTTTTGATAAGAAATTTGTGTTTGACCAATTTTTTTTAAAATGTTTTTTTTAAAAAATAAATAAATTGTGTTTGGCAAATTTATTTGAAAAGTGCTTTTGATAAGCAATTTGTGTTTGACTAATATTTAAAAAAAAAAATACTTTTGAGAGTCAAATTGCGGAAAATGATAAGTATTAATGTGTTTTGATATTAAGATTATTTTATAGAGTAAAACTATTTTAAACATCTAATACAAAAACTTTAATTACATTTTTATTTTAATTAATTAAAATGTACATATTCAATTTATCAATCAATATTATACATAAATAAATATTGTTGAAATATATTGAAAAGAGGAATTTTTTTGTTAGTTGTTACCTATTTTTGGATTTAATCTTTAATTATTATCCTTTTTTTGTTATAATACTCTAAAGTTTCAAACATTTCAAATTAAAATAATACGTAAATTAAGAAAATAAACTTTTTTATTTGTTACTTTTTTTTGGGAGGGATGAAATTTTTAATTGTTACTTTTTTTCTAATTCTATAAAATAATATGTAAAATAATATACAAAATATAAAATGAAGATAATAATATAAAAACATAAAATAATTAAAAAATATTATATAAAAAAAAAAGTTAGCTTTTTCAATACAATTTTCAAAATATTTTCAATTATAGAAATCATCTCTTTGGTAATTTTAGAACTCAAATGTTCAATTTTATTTTTAAAAAATAGCAAACTACGATTTTTATTATTCCCGTCATTTTAAAATATTTATCAAATTTTCTTTTCTAACGTCAAACGATGCAAACTTTGACAAAAATTACCAACTATCAACACTACTATTCTTGTCTCAAATAACTAAATAAGAAGGGGAAATAATTTCTTTTTAAGCAAATTTTCTCTTTTTTGCAATATTAATAAATTTCATAAACATACTATATTGACATATTTAAGTTTCACAAACTTTATGTTCAACTAAATATAAAAATATAAAAAAATTTATTTGAGCAAATAATTTTTATTTGAAAATTATTTTATATGTAATTATAATTCATGAAAAAAGTTTATTAAAAAACTTATCAATTGAATCTAGACAGAAAACTTACGAGCATAGCTTCTGATTTGAAGTTATATGTAATATCTTTCATTAGAGACATAAATGATAGAAATACTTTTAAGTATGAATAGTCTAACCATGATAAAAGAAGTTGAAAAGTAAACATATTATTCCAAAACTTCTTCTTTTTTTCATCTTTAAGATAGATAAATATAATTTTACCCAATTTTTTGTTATTTGGTTACAAACAGAAAACTTGAAAGGTCTGTGATTGTGTGAGTTAGATATAATATTTTAATATTATATAATAAAATAAATTTATGATTTGGCTTTATATATTTATATTCATTAAACTTGTCAGTAAATGTCATTTCGATATTCAAACTACAACTCATTTTGATGAGGCATCTAAACACATGATATAGTATTCCTATCTGACATTTTGGTTCAAAATTTGAAAAAAAAATTGTGTGCGCATGGTTACAAACTCCTATTAGATAGTTATGTTAACCACACAAAATATGTTATCTCATTTTGTCTACATCCACCCAATTGGAACATGCTTGAGGTTTACCACTTTTTGATATGAGTCAAAGGCATATAATTAAAGGAGATGACATATTTTATATTCAACATATATTTGTTATTCAATTCAATGTTTGTGTATGATATAATGTTAAAATGAATATTAGATTACGTATGCTTTTAATGTTAGCTGTGATAACTTATATAAGTTATAAGTTATTTTTTAATTTAATAGAAATAAAAAAATATTTTCAAAGTGTTATGCGCGTTATTACCCTTTACTGTATATACATGAAAATATTAAAAATTAATTTATTGTTTAAAAATATATTTGATTACGTACAAATACAGTTTAAGACCATAATGTTGGGCCCGTTAACAAGCATTTTCATATTCCTTTCAATATCTAGTATAAAAATTACAAGAATATACTATTTAAGATCTTAATTAACAATATATGTACATACTCCTTTTTAATTTCAAAACTATTTTTTTAATTACAAACATAACAAAAAAAAATAGTTCCGAAATTTATTTATAGAATTTATTTAAGTATTTTTTCCCCTTTTTTGGGGGTTATGGGCAGATTTAATGGAAATGTTAATTATGATATTACTTTTTGTCTTCCCCATTTTTAGTCATATAGTTACCTATTCTGTACATATACTAAATTTTCTCTCTCTTATTTTTTTATTCAATCAAATAATTATAATCCTCTCTCACGTCTTTAATATTTTTCTACTATGTAAAAAGAGTCCTATATCTTCCCATTAACTATGCAAATCTGTTTTACATCCCCTAAAATTGCTCTAACTATTCAAATTTGTATCTCATATCCCTTAGAATTTCTTCTACCCGTGTAAAAATAACCACTAATTTAACTATACCAACACATATACGGATATACCACAAATTAATATAATATATACCTTTAATTACAATAAACATATACGAGAAACTATTATAACATTTAATTTTCACTAAAAAGATCATTTATGTCATAAAGAAAATAAATTTTTTAACTACTTATAATATGTATGTAACACATAACCATTATGACAATTTTACGGAGTTAATTTTTTTTTACGTTGTTTACATATAATTAGATTTTTTGGTTAAGTTAACGTTTCAACACTAGAACAAAATTGTATATATAGAAAATTAGAAATGTAATCAACTGTTCATGCAATCAACTATTAAGGTAACGCTATTGAATTATAATACGCTATTTGGTGTATTCACATTATATTCATATACTTTCTTGTGTTACATTACAAATTCTTGTTAAACAAAATTCAAAAAATTTAATTTATTAATATAAGTAGTACATAAAAAATTTATACACAGTTTAATTTAATCATCATAAAGGATATTTACCAATATATATATCATAATCCAACCAAAAAATACATACACCACAAACTAATCAGTAATTTAACTATACCAACATATATACCATAAACACATACACACATGCAAATTTGTCAAAATGTTGGTGTATAGTATGGTATATAATGATATTTAATATTGGTGTTTATGGTGTATTTTACCAATAAACATACTTACACAATTCACATTTTATATTTTAATGCTTTAACATGACATTTCACTAAATCGTAAGTGAGTAATAATTATGCATTTGTAGATAATTACTTAATGAAACGTTAATAAATTTGAACTAATTTGAGACCTTGTTGCATCATTATAACCATCAATTATTCATACATTTTGTTGGCAAATCACATGTAGTGTAGTCTGAACATTAAATTTATACCTCAAGTTATATCAAATTAGTTGAAAGTCGTATAAAAATTTATTTATCCAAATGACATTATTATACCACCACGAAGACCTATATTTTGACGCTATTAACTTCTAGTTTTAACATTATAATGAATTGCATCAATTCTTAAACAACTTATATACCAAATTTGTCTTACCATCAAAGTTAATTACAAATATAGTAATTCATAATGACCAATATCCTAATACCACTAAAAAAAATAATCAGAAAATCTCATTCTTAAAAAATGAAAAATTAAACTCTGCAATGTTATTATTGTGGTGAAAATTTGGTACAATCCTTTTTGTTGGATGATCATCCGTAGGCATCGATCACTCGCAACATATTTAATTTCTAACTCATATATTGTTATATCCACACCTAATTGGGAAGCAATAGTCTTAATTAAGACATCGTTATTAGTATTTGCAACATATATCACTCCTTAAATAGTTAAAAATATATTAACCTCCAGTGTTACTTAAATTTAAACAATCAAATTCGAAATTCCTTCATAAATCAGAAACTTCTTATATTATCAATAAAATTAGTATACAAAATGGTGCACATTATGGTTTAAAGTCCGTGTCAAGTTCAATATTTAGATAATGCAAGACTTACACCAATCATTAATAAACTACATACATAAATTGGAGTATATATAATTGGTTGAAAACTTGGTTTTGATTGTTCTAGCTTTACAATACATAACACCATAATTTTATAAAATAATTACCAATTTCTTAGAATCATCAAATAAATTAAATTAGTGTATATTATGGTTTAAAATTGGTGTTCAGTTCAATCTACCATATATAATGGATAAATTACACCAAATTACAATGCATACTATTATAATCTACTCAAGTAAATACCAATTTAAGTAATCAAGAAATTAGTATACAACTATCTGTTATGACTTTTTTGTTTCAACTCCAAAACACAAAAACTTATGCATAACTAAATCAACATAGGAATCATTTAATTTATTTTTTTGAAAATATGTTATTCATGCCACTAGATTTCAACTATATTGATTTATTTAAAATTTCTACCATTGAAACAACACGATAGTTTTTTAAAAATTGATATAGAACCGATTAAAAACTCAAAATTAACATTAACAACCGATTTAATAACAAAAAACAAAAAATATCTGTTGAATCCCATTCTTCGTCGTACTAAATCAAAACTGATATGTTGTTGCTTTCTACCATTGAAATTTATCCGAATAGAAACATATTTTGCTTTTGATTAGCTTACATGGTATTATGGTTATGAGAGAGAACCATTATATTATTAATGATTGAGAGAATTGTGGAAGCTGAATAACTTATTGGGAGAAATTTAAGGAATAAAAATCTTCTTTATTAATTATTGATACGTTATATTAAGAATTTCTATTATTTTTTTTTGGGATTATTTGTGTTTTGTAAAAATTCTACTGTTATATTTGGGTAAAGTGAAACTATTGTTATGTAGGAGTAATTTAGGTACTTAATTGTATATTTAGATTTTTAAAATAAATTCTTGAATAAAACTAAGAATCTGTTTGAATTGACTTAAAAATTGGTCAAATCTATATTTAAGTCATTTTTAACTTTTGGAAGTGTTTGGCAAAATCTTCTCCTACTTTTTATTTTTTGATTTTAAAGTCATTTTAAGTTTGATTTTTTTTTTTTTTTTTTACTTAAAAACTGTATTTTTTTAAGTCAATCCAAATTAACTCTTAACCAAACTTATGAGATATGTTAATTAATTAATAAGAAGTATATTGATAAATATGTATATATATCTAAGGGATATTCTGCTTTTTTAAAAATACAGAATTTTTAGCTTCTTTAAAGAAAAAAGGAAATCAATAATATAGGGCCCAACCGGGTTCGAACCGGTGACCTCTTGATCTGCAGTCAAATGCTCTACCACTGAGCTATGGACCCTTGATGCTACCAAAGCCCTATATTATCATCTAACTTCTTCCTTGCCTTCAACCCTGACTTGTTCCCGCCTCCGTTTCTTCCTTCACTCTCCTTCTACCCTCAGTACTGTGAAAGAGAGAAAGCAGAGTATCGCCATGGTTTCGCCGCACGGCATCAAGCTCGCTGTTTATCTCATCTCTTCTTACTTCGGCGATCTTAATGCTGTAATTCTCTTCCCCTTTTCTCCCTATAGCCCAAATTCATACGTAACAATCCTTGCATAGACAATTATAGACTAGAAACGCAAAACCTATGCCTAAAGATTTCAAAGTTTTAATTTTTCTTCTTCTTGGGTGTGAGAAGATTGTATATAGCATGGGATTGAGGAGACGCAGTTGTGGTTTTTTCCTTTTGGGGTTTTATAACATAGCGAATTATTGGTATTGGAATGAAACCGACCCAAGTAGAATGAAATAGATATAGATAATTTGTATAGCCAGCTCAACTAGTTTGATTGAATTCGAGGGTAGTGGTAGTTGTTCTTTTTTTGGGGGGTTTTCTATCTTTTATGCAGAAACCATATAGATGTACTTTTATTTCGTTAAAATAATTTGTTGATGATCCCCTTTTTCCTAATTCATCTTCTGATAATTTTTGCAGAAGGTTTGCGACTGTCTGTTGCGAAGAGGAACACAAACTTTATATCAGGTAGTAAGTTCCACAGAGCTTAGCAGATCGAATGTTAAGAACTGTTTGCTTGTGCTTATTCATCATAATTGTGTTCAAGCCTTTGCACTGCGACAACCAGGTACTAACACTAATGCTACAAGAACTTTTTCTCATATTGCAATTAGCTATTCAATTTGAGGATATATAGTGAGAAGTTCCTTGATGTCTGATATATTGCCATTTAGGTGGATTTGGGGAGGAACCAAAAGTTATTACACAATACATGGCACTATTTGACAACATTATACATAAATTGAGGTTCCCTAAGTTTATAGAGATTGTGTCTGAGGAGCTGGGGAAAGAGGTCAGTTTTATTGGTTTTGCTTGTTATAATATTTGTCGCCCTATCTTGAGCTGATTATATTTTATATTAATGGTAGTGATTGTGTTTGTGTTTCTAGTGCGAAGAGATTTTTGAAGGGTTGCTTCAGCATGGTAGGCTTTCACTCACTCAAATTATAGAAAGATACAAGGAGGCATCGAAACAAGGTGAAACAATATCCTTTCTGTAGTTCTTTGTGAATTATCTTGTAAACTATGATTATGGTTTACTATCATCATAGCTAATCAGTTTAATATGCGAATTTGAGTTCTATTTTGGCTTTTCATTTGTGTTTGCTTCTGTTTTTTCTAAATAAGAAACAACGAGAAGAAGGTTTTTACTGATTTTAAAAGGTAAAAAATCACTTCATTGGAAAATGGTTTTTATTGAAGATGATAGGCAATATATGAACATACTTCTTGTTTCAAATATTTTATTAAGCAGAAAGAGACATTGACAAAGAACACGTGAGATACACAACATCACCCAAGGGTGTGGCCTAGTGGTCAATAAAGTGGGTGGAGAACCATGAGGTCTCAGTTTCAAATCCCAGAAACGACAAAAACACTAGGTGATTTCTTCTCATTTATCCTAGCCTTGGTGGACAAAATTATGTGGTACCTGCTGCTGGTGGGAGGTGGCAGGTATCCGTGAAATTAGTTGAGGTGCACGAAAACTGGCCCAAACACCACGGTTATAAAAATAAATAATACAATCTTATAGATCTTACATAGATCACCTTTTCTTCATGCATAAAGACTGAACTACACTAAATCATTACTCAACTAATCAATGAAAGGAGCTGTGAGTGTACAAAAATTATTGGCACTTCTTAGTTACATGCCATTTTTTTATGTGCCTGTCTTTACTTTTGAAGTAAAACACAAGTATTACTTAGTCCAGCAATATGATGCTTTACAAGTGTATAAAATAAATTGCACTTATTACTACCAATTGTACTGGAGTTTCTCTTTTCCTTTCTTTTTTCCAGTTTTTGGGGTAAAAGGATCTTTGCTTGAACAGCCCTTGCAACCTTCTCACGCAAAACTGAAAATCGAAATAAAGCAAGCCACAATAAAAGGAGGAAGGATGAAAGAAAGGCCTCAAAATTTTCTACAGAGTCAAATACATCTAGGTGTGTCTAGCATCAAGAGAGCATCTATGTTCTTCACATGTAAAGCAATTTTTTGGCCATCGTGGTGTCCGGGCTAGCTTGCATGCACCTCGACTAATTTCACGTAGTACCTGCTATTTCCACTAGCTCAAAGTATTTAGGTAACTCTATCCACCAAGGTTTGGACAGATGGGAAGAAATCGCCTAATGTTTTTGCCTCTGTTGGTATTTATCCAGGATCTCATGGTGCTGGACCCACTACATTGATCACTAGACTATATCCTTGGGTGCATACCTAAAGCAATTCTTGAGCTTTATTATCACCCGAAGTTGATTGTGAAATTCAAAGAACAAGCTTTCCCAATCTATTTCATAACCTCAACTTGCATCTTTATTTGTTTCTTGATTAAAGCTACTTGAACCTGAAGCAACAAAACTTGGGTTGTCAATCTTCGAAAAGGCTAGGCTGCACCTCCTAAACATCTTTCTTGCTTTAAGAATTCCTTGTCATTGTCCAGGAGATTCTAGTGCTGATGCTGCACGGGATAGCTTCAACAGCCTTGTTAACGCTAGATTTGTGGAACGCTGTCCTGCCCCTGATCCACTTCTTGAACCACCTGCTGCAGAAGAAACTGCTGCAAAGAAACGAGGTGCTAAATCTGCCAAGGTACTCTGATGTCAAGTTTATAATATGATGACAATTTCTGTTCAATTTTCTTTCCCATCAAAAGGTTTTTCTTTAGAGTATACCAGTGACCTTGATGACTCCATGTGATGTTTGTTTTCTGCTGCATTCTTCATTTTACTCTAGAAATCTGTGTGATCTTGGCAAACCTTCTTTAGCTGAAGTACTATTTAATTTAGCATGTGCTTTAGTACTGTTAATCATAAACAACAAGTAAATGTAATGGAGATTTTCTATGAGCAACAGAATACTTCTCCATTCTTCTATTAACCAGTAACAGCGTACTTCCATTTGTCGTTTGAAGACAGGATTACATGCATTTTTTGCTGATTGAAATCATAGAAATGACAGTAACCAAGAAAATAGGATAGGAGACAGAATTGACAATGTAAAACAAATACTCCATCTGTTTTAACTTTTAATTATATGTCACTCTTTGTCTCTTTCCATTTCTGGTCATTCCATAATGTTTTGACTCAATTCCATTTCTATCCAACTTTTTCAACTTCCAAGTATTCAATCCATCAACTTCAGTTCTGAACTTTGATGTGATAGTTCCTCTGTCAAACTAATTTTCAAATACTTTTTTTTGGGTCAGAACTACTTTAATATTTCTTACATTGCCACTAATATTATAATACATAAATGAAAAATGAATATCTTAAACTCCATGCTCAGTCAAATACTGTCATGGAAATGGATGGAGTTGTAGCATAGGAATTAAAGAAATGTAGGTGATGTTCTTCAAATGAACCTGCTTCATTTGCTAACAAGAAGAATAGTGCTTTCTATAGGTTATTTGGGGTGAGGAAGGTGGATGAGAGCATAAGCATCCATGTTCTATAAAATATCCCTGATAAGTAAATATAGTGCAGAAAAAGCTGCAGTTTTTAAGTTGATATTTCACTGTTCATGTTCTTGAGTTTATCATTTACCGATGAAAACAGATTCAAGCACAAACCATGGAACAACAAGCCTTAGCAGCAGCAGCTCCAATGGAATCCATGAGATTCTTAGTTGAAGACATCTGGAATGATTCTGTGGAAAAAGCTGACAAAAGGACTACTGATGTGAAATGTGGCATGAAGGTTGGTATGACCTTTTCATTAAAGATAACAATTTTGAAAGTCGGCTGATCTATTATGTTCTGATTTTAGCGGAAGCAAGATGATTTAAAGTCAAACACAAAAGATCTGGCTACAGGCGAAAAGGAAGTAGTACTTTGGCGTGCCAATTTTGAAGAATTCATTCGCCGCTTGAGACACAAGGTTGGTCTCTCAACTTTTTTATTTGATGAAGTAAGTGGTATTAATAAAGGCATCAAGAAGATGCAAAAATTACAAGATATGGCATTTTAGCTTACAAAAATGACTGGCTCGCTGTACAAAAGGAAACTAAGTCAGGACTAATAAGCTTAATCAAATCCGAAAGATGTGCTGCATTAACAACAGGAACCAAATTGGACCAGCTAAACAAATTGGCAATATACCTGGCCTTCAAAAGACCTGGAGTTAAGACTCCCCATCAAAACATTTCCTGTTCCTTTCTAACCAGAGACACCAAAATATACAAGTGGGTACCATGTTTCAGATCTTCTTGATGGCTTTGTCAACTCTCCATAGGCTCCAACTCTCATAAGCCTCGTTAACTGAGAGGGGTGGGGTTCATTTGAGACCAAAATCGCCAAAAGAAACATGTTCCAGATATCTGAGGCTACCTTACAGTTAAGGAATAGGTGCCTGTTGGTTTCAGGATCCATTTTGCACATATAGCATCTGCTTGGGAGCTGAAGACAAGCCTCATATAAAGTTGTCCAAGTGAATCGTATGACCTTAGGAGGCAGTTTGGACCTCCAGATGAGCTTCCAGGGTCAATTGTCTATCAAGGGGTTGCTAGAGTACAGCTGATGGTAACCTTCCTTTACTGTGTAGATTCCCCCACTTGAGCTTGTCAACTGCCTGGTGATTGATGCGACACTGCTGAGGTCTTGCAAAAAGGTCTAACAACTCATTCACTTCCCAATCATACATGTTTCTTCTAAATGTCAGATCCCAGTTGTTCCCTTCTCTGTTAGCAGCAATTACAGAGTCGGGATCTTGAGATATGTGCACAAATTTGGGAAGTCATACTGAAGAGTGGTACTTCCAAGCCATTAGTCCTTCCAGAATCTTAAGACTGAGCCATTGCCTACCTCAAAATGAGTGTTGAACAAAGATGTCCACACTTTTGTAATACCCTTTCAGAGACCCTACTCCATGAGGGAGACTAGAAGCCTTCGTGCACCATTGATTCAACCCTCCATGCTTTGCTATGACGGCATCTTTCTAGAACCGTGCATCCTCCAAGTTGAATTTCCAAAGCCACTTCATCATCATGCCTTTGTTATGAGCTGCAAGATCCTTGATTCCAAGACCTCCTTGATATTTTGGTTGAGTCACCTTCTCCCACTTGATGAGGTGAGATTGTGGCCCTGATTGTTGCCTCCACTGAGGAAGTCTCTCCTTAACTTGCTAAGTTATTTAGCAAAAATCAGAAACCTTTACCATTACAGTAGAAATGGTTTAGATAGCTTTGTCTTGTCTGACTTTTTATTAGAATTTAAAATCTCCTGTGAATCTCAAGCAGTGGTTGGCTATGGAATCACAGCTACATAAAATTATATGCATTGTAGGCTTGTGTTGCAAATGTGAAAGTACGTGTCAACAATGATGCTGCCATTGTTCTTGCTGCGACCCTGGAGTTGAGTAGACATTCTGAAACTAAATTGAGAATTGATAACTCAGGTCAGTGAGGATTTCATTTAATGGTCAATAAAGTTTAAACATGATTGTGACCTCTTCCTGGTACTGTTAGGGGTCGTTTGGTAGAGTGTAAAAGAATAATGCAAAATATAGTGTATTAGTAATGCTTGCATTAGTTATGATAATATTTTTTTTATGCAATGTTTGATTTGGTGTACTAAAAATATTATGCATTACATAGTTTTTTTAGAAAAAATATTTGTTTACAAAAATACCCTCAACAAATATAATGGAAAGGATGTAAAAAAAGTTTTTGAGGGCAATTGTGTCTTTAATAATGTTAATGCATGCATTAGAACCCATTGCATTACTAATGCATAGAAATAGATGGTATTACTAATACACTCTTCAATACACAATAGAGTGTATTACTAATACAAGCATTAGTAATGCATAAGTTAGAAAAGTGTACCAAACAAGGTACTAATAATACATCAAGCTAATGCAAGCATTATTTTTTCCAATACACTCTACCAAACGACCCCTTAATGGATAAATAGAAACTAAAATTTGCATTTGTAAAAAAAAAAGTGGATAATAATGCTCTTGTCTCGACTAGGAGCAGGTTCATGATAACATATGAATCATATGCATATGTTTGAGATGAGGTATAGCCAGCTTCATGACATAAATAGACTTGATATTTTCTCATTTACAAAGTCCACTTATTTTTCTTCATAATAAATGGCCCACCAACTTTAATCTCCAGCCTTGCTTTTGAGGCTTTTAGCACCTTGAGTTTTTTGTGAAGGTACATTCATCTTGAATCATGTACAGTTGTATATGGATAAATTTCTAGAGTGAAGCCTGGGCCTTGTAGGCCTTTCTAGAGACATGCATAACAGTGGCATGCTTACTTCTTTACTTTTCTGTAGTTGAGTTTTTTTCAAGAGAAGGTCTCTGGTTGAGTAATTAACAAGTCGTTGCCTGCAGTAGAATTGTTTTTTTACATTTTTGTACTTGCTTTAGATATTGTGCCAAAAATTTCCATGTGTTTGTTTCTAGGGAAATGGAGCGATTTGTGTTTATGAATGTCAGATTCATGTTAAGTTGTTTCATTGTAGTGTTAGCATTGTTTTTGAATTTCTAGTCTCTTTTCTCCCTTTTTCTTAATGCGTTTGTTATTATATTGTTTATTTGCAGTTCCTCAGTCCATAAATGCTATTTATGATGAGGTGATAAAGAGGGAAGGTGGTCTGGGTATGGACCTGGAGCGTATCAGAGCTTCCCTTGATGATTTAGGATGTGAAGCCCCATTGATGGAAATAGATGAAACTTATAGTGTAGGTATGCATATCTATCAACACATGATTTTTCATTGTAATATAATCTTAAGAAAAGTTCAAATCCTTGTGGATCCAAGTTTTTGATTTCCCGCTTTGACTTAACTGACAGTTATGTGTGCACAGATTTGAAGAACATTATTGAACAGGCTCGCATTGAAGAGGTTGGTTACAAAATTATAGACAAGCGATGACCTTCTCAATGTTCTAGAATTGAATTATTTCATCTCTACATGCTATAACTTGCAGGTGGAATCCATTGTATTAAAAAGATATGGGAGGGAGGCCTACAGGATGTTCAGATTACTGTCGAAAGCTGATCGTCTTGTTGAAACGGATAAGGTATCATAGCTTTGTTGAATTATATGTTAATTTAAAGACTACTTAATTTGAAGGCATACTAGATTTCTACAAATTATTGCCTGCATAATTGGCAGTGGCGGCACCCAAGGGTGTAGTCTATCAATCAATAAAGTGAGACCAAGGTTTAAACCCCAGTAGAGACAAAAAAACGTGCAAGGTGATTTTTTTCTCGTCTACCTAAGCCTTGGTGGACAAAATTACCCGGTACCTTTACTTGCGGGCAATAGCATGTAATGAAATAGTCGAGTTGCCCACAAACTGGTTCAACCACCACCACTATGAGAGAATTAAATAAATAGATGACTATGAGACTGCTCTGTACGTGACAGATTTTGTTTATCATGGGCTGTCTTCCCTCTTTCTTTATAGCCCATAAGAAATCTATTATCAAGTCCAGCTAATGTTGTGAGGGACGAAAAGTGTTTTGATGTAATCATTAAAGCATAGATAGCTCTGTTTTTTCTCTGAAACTGGTTTATATATTTGCTATTAACTTTAATTGATGACCGTCATTTCAGATATTCTCCTATTCTTTATTCAATATCTTCATGTATTATCAAAATGCCACGCTCACTTCACCAAGCAATATGCATTGCTCGGTGAAGGAACGAGTGTATATCACCTTGGTTCTCTAAATTGTAATTTACTCTAGCAAATGTAAATCTTAAAGAAGGCCTTCAAAACATGTAGTCCCCAAATGTTGAGAAAGTGTTTCACAAAACTGAAGTTAAGAACAAAATAATATGATAGATAAAACATTAAGAAAATAGGTAAAAAAATACAACAGATTAGAGGATATATCACTTGTTCCATACTTCCATTGATATTCTTCACATTGTAGAGGCTCCTGAGAAAGTACGCATACATGAGAATAGTGTTGAAGTGCACTAGTGACTAGTGTGTGAGGGGGTTTTGTTTATTGGGTGCTACAATTTGTTGATAAATGAGATGATAGCAGTCTTACTATGCTGTAATTATTCAGATTTCAGATACCACATTTGTTGAAAAGAAAGACGCAGTCAAGATTCTATTCAAGCTGTGGAAAGATGACTACTTAGAGATGAAGGTAATATGATTCCAGTCTTCTGTTGTAGTAATAGAATAATATGTTTTGATTCGATTGCTTCCTTAAAATTGAAGACTCTGAGTAGAATAAAACATAACTCAAAACTATTCTGTGGAGCAGCAAAAATACACTTGGCTTTGCTTCTGTATCTGATAGCTAAAGCTAATGAAGGGAGGGTAAGTTTGTTCGGATACATGCTATAAACTATATTTTATCTCTTCCTAAATAGTAACATGACCACCTCTGGTCTATTCCATGGGGAATTACTGGACACTTGGGGCATACCATGAAATTCATAGAATAATCTGAAACAAATAGATCTTTACGTTTAACAAAAATATCCTTTGGGAAGTTCCATATACTGTGCACAACTTCGTTACAATTATCTTCTGCTTCGTAGTAGAGATGACAAGATCCATACTAGAAATTAGGGGACTCAAATTTTAGCTGAAGATTGGATGGGGACTTGGGACACCATGAACTCTCTAACCCAACACAATTAGCCGAGTACGCAAAGTGGGTGAATCGCTAAGCTCCTCAATAGGAAAATTTACCACTGATTTTGAACACATGATTCTGTTCAAAGGTAAAATCTCAAGAATCAAGTGTGAGGATCATTCTGATTCATCAGAAGTACAGAAGGAGAATGCGTGTTTCCTTTTATTATCAGGTAAAGTAACTTTTATTAAGAAACTTCAGAAAAGTACCAATACATAGGATAGCAGTTACATATTGAACTCCTGTATATCCATGAAATCTAAAAACTGAACCAGGTCGTCTACTACACTTCCCTTCCACTGAAATTACAAATTTTGCTAGCATCTATTTTTAACATTGGAATGTGGAGCCTATGATCTTCAAAGCATCTTTTGCTTATTTCATAGAGGAATGGTCGTCCATATCTTCTTTGTCCCTTCGCTTACCTGTTGACTCTGCGACTTTCCAACAGACTTCTAATACTATCAGGCATTACCCATTTAACACCATAGATATTTAGGAAGAGATTCCATATCTGTCCAGTTTGTGGAGGAATAAACGGTGTACAGATTCCTGAATTTCTTACAGAAAAAAACCCTGCTGTGTAAGGCATATCCTCCTCTTTAGCATATCCTGAGTAAGACATCTGTTCAGGGCCGCAATCAACCCAAAACCAGCAACTTTTGTATGTGTTTTGATCTTCCAAAGCACCTCCAAGGTCATGATACCTCCCACCAACCAGTTTGTTGTCAAAGAAGTTCGTAGCAGCTTTTAACAGAATATCTCTCATATTTACTGGCCCTCCATATCTGAATCCACTTTGTTTTCATCCAAGGTTGTAGGTTCTAGAAGATTGAGTAGTTGACACGCATCTTGCATTTCCCAATCATTGAAGTTTCTTCTGAAGTTTGGTTGCTAGGCTGCTTCTGAATTACAATCTGCAATGGTACAGAGTTTTTTTTTTTTTTTGTAGAAATACTATATAAATGGGGAGCATTGTCCATCAGTTTCTCTTCTCCAGACAGATACATCTGTAGGAATCTAGTTTTGCTCCCGTATCCAATCTCCACCTTTATGTTTTGTTGTAAGATAGGCCATAAACTACTTATATATTTCCACAAACTAGCACCTGCATAGGCAACCATTAGACTAGGAGAATGCTTGTTTCCTCCTGCTGGGTTTCTTTCTATGAGCAGATTCCTACTCTATTCAAAATAAAAAATGAAATGGAATTCAAATTGGCCGACAAAAAGAAACTGCAGAAAGCTACTAACTAGTCAAATCCCTTTTTCAGCAGCAATTCTCTCACCTTCTTTGGAAGTCTATCCACAGTGAAGCAGAAAAGTAATGCGGACAATAATGAAGCTTCAGAGTGCAGATAAATATCACAATAACTGTCACTGTAGGATACAATTAAGTAGGTGTGTTAGGTAGCATAAATGCCTACTTATGCAACTATGAATTTCTCCTTGTTGTCCTTTTCAACGGAGTGCTACATTATATAATTTGTTAATCTATGAAGTTCTATGATCTAAACAAATGGTCATGCTTTTCCATCTAGATATAGAAGGTTGATGGCATTTGAAATACCCTGATAGGCTTGCGGGACAAAATAAAAAGTAAAATGATAAGCTCCGAATTGTGTTATTTTCCAACTGTGGCTTGCATTGAAGAAAGCTTTCTTCTTCTTATCTTTGTACATGTGTACACATACATGCATGTACGGGCACAAGCATACACACACATATTATATATAAAGATTGCATTGAACAAAGTTTGTAGTACATACTAATGATGTTCCCATTCTCTGCAGAAAGTTATTGCACGTGCAGCAAAGCAATCAGAATTCATTCTGTGGAAAATTAATAAGCAATCTCTTTGGGAACATATTCTAGATGAAATGTACCATGCTGCCCTTAATTTGAGATTGAGAATAACACATGAGAAAGAGCAGGAAAAAGAGGTTTGTTTACAGATCTCTCTTATCAAGTTCTTACTTTGTATCTATTGCTTGTTTATTTTTGTGTTGCATTCATCTTCTATCATCATTAACTTTGCAAGTATGGGTGAGTAGATATGTCTGTTAATGAACCAAATAATTAGTTATCTTTTGATTGCGGCAACCGTATGTATTTGCATTCGTCTTCATTTTAGGTCTGGCATCTTCTGACGAAAGATGATTGAGTGAGATCAAAGTTCTCCCTTTGTTCATCTAAGACAGACATATCAATTTGCTATGAATTGGTCAGCCTACAGAGTGGCACGAACCATAAAGGAGTTCAAAGGGATTAAATAGTCTTTCTAGTTCTACTTTGAGACAATGAACCACTTATGTCAAGTGGCACTTGAGTGTGAATTAGTTATCGTTCACTTTTTCCTGTTCCTGGCAGATTAAGGTTCTCAAACACTAAAGAAAACCATGAATGCGCATGCATCAAGAATGATATTCTGGAAAAGAACTTGTTATTGCTTGTTTCCCTTCAATCAGGATGGAACATTAACCAAGAAAGGGAATATGAAGCTATCTGTTTGATTTATGTTTGAGATCTGGTAGATGGGGCATATTATTCCAGACGGGGGAAATCATTAATCATCTATTCTGTCATGTAAACATGCATGTCGAGATAGAATAAAAGTATCTAGAGAAATCTTAATTAAAATTTACAACCAAATACACTATTTGACTGTTGGTTTTTTTAAAGGATGGTGGAACAAAAAGGTTAATAGTATTGATTGAAAATGTCTCTCAATAGTTTTATTAAGCATAGGAGAGTTTTATATAGTCAACTTTAAAACATAATTTGCAGAAAATGTACATAATGAAAATTCAAAAAGCTGAAATACAACAAACTAATTCAACCTAATAGAAATTTTTAGATAACCAAGCAATTTATTATGCAAAAAACATTACTGCAGTAACTGAAAACAAATTTCAACACTTCTCCCCTGCTTCAGTTGCTACAATCTAAAAAAACTGCTCCTCAATTTTTGCCTTTGCGGTTGGTGCTAAATTCTTTTAAGTCCTTCTGAACTTGCACACTTCTGTCATGACTTTTTCATCTTCTTCTTGAACTCAATATCCATGCCTTTTTTATCACATGCTACAAGTATTTTTCAGTAACAATTTCGTTGTTTTGTGATTGGAAGTAATTGTATAACTTTTCTTGTCAAATGGAAGAGAATTAAGCATGCATTTTGTCAAGTTGCTTTTTGACTTCATCTTCACTGACCAACTACAATGATTTTCATCTATGAAGATTTGTGGGTCTTTCAAATGGATATTATGCTTGTCATGATTAAAAATAAATATGGATAAATATTGTATTAGGTTAAAATAGGTATTGGTTGAAAGTAGTTCTGCGTTAAAAGAAATATAGTTAAAATTTTGAAAATTGGTATTAGAGCCCAAGCGTTAAAAAATAGGCAAGAGTTAACACAATGCTCATGCGTTTAAAAAATCATTAGTTGCTAATCGGTTGAAATTAGATTTGGGTTAAAAATGGTGAAAAATCATTTTTCTTTGATGAACTCACTGATCCATTAAGATCAATGGTCTTTGGATACCACTGTCAGTTCTTTTAAGAAGATTGAAAATACCTCTCAAAATTTTTATCAAACATGGGCTTTAAATAGTCAACTTGGAAACATAATCTCCATAAAATTTAAATTCATCCCAAAAACAAGTGACTTGTTGTGCTAAAGAATTATGCAGCAACTAAAAGCAAATTTCGACAGATAGGTTGTAGAGAGTTGAGGTAATGCCTTGACAGGGAGAGATCAGGTCATTAGTTGAGGTAACACCTTTGTGCATGTGCAGTTACTGTTTTCCCTCAAGTGGAAGGAATGATCTTCTCTTGGGCTGTATAACTGTGCAAAATATAACTCTTTCTAGACCATAAATCCAAAATATATGTTGGTTTTGTTTAACAGAATGCTAGAATGTTGTGTGGATTCAATTTCTCAGATGTAATAGAGTGTTCTAACCCTGAGGGGGAGAAGAGGGCTTCACATTGGGCTTGGTTACTTGTTCAAGTCAAGTTTTTTTTTTTTGAAATAGGTAATTTTGTATTATATCACAAAACAGTACATGGGTTGCACTGAAACCATTATATACATATGTCTCCTTTTCCACTTGTGTCGGTCTATATTGAGTCTAAAACATCAATTACTGATACAGTGACATTGGAGAACATTTTTCTTTCATTTGTTTGTTACTATATCTTGCCATTAACTTCATTGTCATGCCCACCACTTGGGTTGCTACACCTATTGCAAAGTTTTCTCCCCTTCATTCTTTCTCTTGTTGGAAGCAGATACTCGCGGGACAAAAAAAATATTCTCAAAGGAATGACAGCTAAAATCAGCCTTGTTGCATGATCTAGCAATCTATTCTATTTATGTTGTGCATTTTCCTTCCCTTTCGTTGTATCATGATATGATGGTATGAGATTGAAGTTAAAAGAAGTGAAGATTCAATTGTTGTTATTTACCTTTCCTCTTCATTGAGTATTAGTGGACTCACCACATGTACTAATGTGTTTGAGTTTTGGGTGTTACTTTTGCCAGATTCTTCAGATGCCCAAAGATAAGCTGGTAGGAGAATTGGGCAACAAATACATGCGCCTAAGAAAAGTTTGCATTGTTCTGGAATCTTCCGTAATGAATCTTGATGATTCTCTCATGCTCTTCCATGACTTCTAAAATTATAAATTTTACATTCCCACCTTGCTTCCCTGACCCCTTTTTATTATTAGAATTTTAGATGATCTTGCATTCAGCATCTCATCAACAAGTATTTTAATGTGTGTGCACTCTATTTTATTTCTTGAATTATGAGGAGACTTATCAACAATTCTTTGTACTGTTGAGTTCCCGCCTATTTTTCGGTTAAGGCAGTTAGCATATGCATGGCCAATCCTTCTACTAAGAGATAGATGAATAAGGCAAAATTAATACATGAATAACAAAAGTTAATCATGTATTAATTTTGTACCATGTTTGGTTTGTAAATAGAATCAAAATTATTCATGTATCAATTTTATACAATGTTTGATTGGTGCGTCTCCAATGTTGTATACAAATTATACATGTATTGATTTTATGTGGTGTTTGGTTGTATTTTTGTAATGCTACATAGCTAATACTTACATAACTTATGAAGAAATCTATTTATAATTTTATGCACCAATAAGTTTTGAGGGTATTAGTTATACATGAATTAAAATAAGAAAATTACATATTTACCCTTAATTTGTTTTCTTACTTATTTGAATGTATATTAATTTACAAAATTAAGGAGTTATCCCCAACACACACAACCACCCAAAAAAAAAAACAGAACGACCCCCTGGGGTGTTTTTGAGTTTCGTCGTTTTTAAAAACCCCACCCCCACCCCAAGGACTGTTGCATTTTATTTATTTTGGATACTGCTTGTTTATAAGCATGGATTTTATAATTTCTGGTTTTTAAAAAAAAAAGTATATTAATTTACAATAAATTCCTCTTACATATTTCTTGTATATATTCATTAGCCTTATGATAGGCTAAACGTTGTGTAGAACTCTAACATACTAGATTACTATAATGGCGTAGCAAGAATTGTTTGAACAATCAGTTGTGAGGTCAATAAATAAACCAGTAAGGTTCAAAAGTTCGCTGAAGAAATCCGTTGGATTACCCGTTGGATTACCCATGTGAGGGGCGAACCAGGGCGGACCCGGATAGTAAGGAATTTTATGAACCTAGACAGGATTTATTCATTTTCTAAAGGTTCCTCCCAATTTGATTAAACAATCCATTTTTGTATGGTATTAGAGCCAGCTTTATAGTAATTATAGGTGTTATAGTTCTACACGTCTGGTAGTTTCTTCAGTAGATTTATGCATATTGGCTTAGTCCAGGTGGCTTTTAAGCCCCTCACCTTACGTGGTCTTCTTGAGAGCTTTATAGTAGCTCTCCGTGATGGTAGAAATTATAACTGGAAAAAATCTCTTATAGGAACCATTCAAACTAGTCTGGCTTATGGACCGGTTTATTTTAATGTTTATCCTAATTTACAGATTTCTTTACAAGATGATAATTCCTTGAGTGCTCTTATGCTTAATGTTAAGCTTAATGGTTATGATTATATACCTGGTACCGAGGTTATTTGCATTTGTTATAGGATTTATTATAAATTGCTTCATACTTTAAATCCTATGTGCAAAATGATAGATTTCAAAAATGAAACTATTTTAATAGAAACCAATTTTGACAAATCTAAAGTTGTCACTAGAAGGCCGATTAAGTGGGAAGAGATTGATTTCCCACAAGAATGGGTTATTGAAAGTGCTACTGAGCCTAAAAATAATATTAATACTGATATTTCAGAAATTGAGCAGTTGAATGATGGAACTGTTAAAATAAGATTTTCTAATAATATTAGTATTCCTGATAATAATAATATGTCCTCTAGACTTACTAGATCTAACTCTTCTTATATATCTCCTGTTGATTATACTGTTCAAATTCCTTCAAGAGCATCTACTTCTCAAATTAGAGAAACTTATAGATGTGATAATATAAGAATTGATAAAGATAATATTGCCAGAGCTATCCCTGATTTAGATATAACTGAAT
>JAJOOO010079979.1:0-36852 GCA_029582685.1 Solanum piurae
CTAAACAAGTTTCCGGTAACTTCCGAAGCACATTTTTAAGAACTTTTTGGGTCATTTCAAATATAATCATTTCATTAAGTTCTCAACTCCAAACTCACATATGAGGCTCTAGTTTCACTCTATCATTTTCCGAGTCGTTACAGTAGTCTTTGTTGTAACACCTCAAAAATCTGAACAAAGATTGAACAAGAGAGAAGGGAAAAGCACGGAGGAGTCCACAGTCTGTGAAGAGGGCCATGACCTGTCACCCTGCTCGTGGTTGTGCACCCAACAAGAAGTGAAAGACCTCGGACCACTAGACGGTCTGTGGAGCTCCACACAGGCCGTGAAGTGGCTTGTCAAGGGGATACAAAACCACCATGGCTAGAGTGAAGGAACACGAACCACTAGACGGTCCGTGGAGCTTCACACGAGTCGTGAACTCGGTCCTGAAAGAGGCTTGCTAGACTTTGAGGTTTGGGTCAACATCAGATGATTATATCTTTCACCACAAAATGATTTAGGTGGCCCATGATCTATCACATTAAAGGTCTTTGAGTTCTCTTTCCAACATCATCAAGTGTTCCTAATACTGAGCCTGGAGTAAAACGTTAAGCTCATTTTAGCGAAGCCCTGTCGGACAGGGCAGCATGACTACCCACTATATGGGCCATCATTAGCTTTATTGATTATGTCAAAGATGTTGGATAAGTAATAATCTCAAAAGTCTTAGCCCAAATCCTACAATCCTTTGGAAAAGTCACAATTCTTTGGAAAGTAACAATCCTTCATAAAATTCACAACTCTTTGGAAATGTTACAGCACTGAGGGTAAGTAACAACCCTTTATAAAAGTCACAACTCTTTGGAGAAAGTCACAACTCTTTGCAAAAATCATAATCATTTAATCTGAAAAGTTGTCTTCTTTTAATATATTTTATATTTTATATTATAAAATAAATTTATAATATGTACTAAATAAATAAATTCAGAATACGTACTAAATTGGAAGAAGAAGAGGAAGAAGAAGAGGAAGAAGAAGAGGAAGGAGAAGGAGACGGAGAAGGAGATGGAGAGGAAGAATAAAGAGGGGAAGAAAGAAGAAGAGGAAGAAGAAGAGGAGGAAGGAGAAGGAGAAGGAGAATAAAGAGGAGGAGGAGGAGGAGGAGAAGGAGAGGAGGAGGAGGAGGAGAAATTATTATTATTATCGATATATTAATAAAGTCAAAGGCTTATTGAATCATTGCATTTCTTTATTTCTTTTTAATAAAATTTGTATAAATTCAATTAAATAATTTTAATTACTTTGCATAACCATATATTGAAAATGAAATATGAAATCACTATAATGAGTCAATACTTGAAAAAATAATGTTGGCAAATATTACTGAAAATGGTATTGACAAATAAAAATTCAAAATACTATTATTTTAGTATCGTATAAGTCGTATGTTGTAACTTTTATATCTTGTATATACTATTAATATTATTATAGATAGTATATTGTGTGTATATTTGGTATCCATTATAAGTGTGTATAAATAGTATAATGTAAATATTCTATAATGATAGACAATATATTGTGTATATATTTAGTATACATTGTGTGTGTGTGTATATATATATATATATATTATAATACCTAGTATAATATAATATAAATAATTTATTATTATAAATATTTATAATTATTTCAAAATTAAATTGTTAAGAATATACTCTATTGATAATTGAATCAAACTTTCAAATTAATAAACACTGATAAAAATAATAATTATATAATGACTTGGTCTGTTAAGTCCACTGGAACCTGGCCCAGTTGGCACAAAAAATTGGGCTAATAGATTGTGGACTGAGCCAAACAGAAGTTTTGCACTATTGAGCTCGGACCGACCCAGTTATGGGTGATCCAGCCCAGCTCGGGGCCGGAGATCAGTGTAATTTTTTAATGGGCCGATCTAACCTGGCGTAACCCACTTAACAGGCTTAATGTCAATATATGATAAACTTCTGTTTTTTTGCAATCATATTCTCTTTTAGGGTTAAGAGGTTGTGCCGCAATTATTATATCCTCCTAAACCTTAACAATCAAAAAGAACATGGGATTCTTCAAGGTTTTCATCCCTGAAACCAGTGCAAAGCGGCTGGTAAGTATACTCCCCCCCTCTTATGGTCTTTGATGTAACTTTTTTTCTTGAATTTTTTCTTCTTTTTGGACATGTGAGCAGCGAAAATATATGGGGGAGGGGAAGGGTATGTTGAGATTTATATCTGTAAAACATAGATACCTCGTGTTATTTTATATTTTTTTAATTGTTCTTTCCCTTTCAGCTTCTTTTTGTGTTCTTGTATTCATATATTTGATCTATGACTATTGTTGAATCTTTTTCTTAAAACTTTTTCGATTAATAGTTTTTGAATATATGTGTTTTGAATAAGGGCATGGAAAGTAAAAGGGGATAGAAGCCTTTCTGTGATGCAAATAAATTTTATGCGTTTTTCTATAGATGTTAAATCCCTACTTTTTTTATAAGTATTATGTTTAATTTAGTCCATCAATGTTAGAGATTGCATATTTTATTTCAAACTAACAATATTATTAGCGTTGAAGGAAGTAATTTTATGATAAAACTATGAAAATGCCTCACATTTCATTTTGATCATTTCTGAAATAGCTACATTCTTGAATTCTAACAGCAAAAGTCTCAAATTCTGAGTTTATTTGAAATATTTTTTCATCTGAAACTTGTTTGCTTTTATGATATGATCAATGTGATTTAATGAAACTAATGTTCTTTTACATTTATTTTTTCAAAACTCAAGCTTTTTTTCTTCACAGAAACTTCCTACAGGTTATATCGATTACAAGAATAGAATATTACCTAGAAACATTTTCCTTAGGGATCGGTTTGGAAATATGTGGCCTATAGGGGTAACCAAATCAGAAAAAGATATTTATTTGGAATATGGATGGGAAAAATTCATTAAGGACAACATCGTAGAGCTTGGAGACTTCTTTATTTTTGACTATGATGAAACTAGAATTTTTGACTTTAAACTACTTGGAAGAACTGGATGTGTAAAGAAAGGAATTGGGGGTTTAAAACTTATTGTGAAGGAGGAGGAAGCAGAGGAAATGAATGTTGAACATCAAAAGAGCGTGGAGCCAAAGGAGAATACTAGGGCTAGAGATAGCAAGAACATTTCTTCTTTTGATGTTAGGGATGAGAATACCATGGTAGAAGAAAAAGAGGATGAAGACAAGGAATGTGAAAATACTGAAGAGGTTCGAGAAGAAGATGATGATAAGGAAGAAGAAAAAGAAGAAGATGGTGATGATGAATACAAAGAAGAGGAGGAAGATAAAGAAAGGACTGACATATTAAAAAAAATGACACCACGTTCCAAAGGTAAACAAAAATTAAATATCTTTAAATATATTCTTATGCTTCATTTTATATGCAATTCATTTCCTCTATTGTTAGTATGTTACTACAAAAATGACATCTATGAATATTTAGACATGATCTTGTATTCATTTTAGTGTCATGATATATTTAACGAGACAAGTTTTAAATGATTTTTGAAAAGGTTTAGTTGTTTGGTTCGCTGGCAAAACGAGCCTGCTAAGGGAACTTTTTTTTTTTGGTTCTGGAATAAAAATGAATAATCAAGTTAAATATCATTTTCTAATACTTTTTATATGTGTCAAAAGTTTGATTTTTTTCTTAAAGTTCACGTTCAATAAATGACGATCTTGTAGAATAAAATATATAGACTAACTTTGAATATATATGATATTTCTGATTCTGCACTTGACTAGTTAACTTTCTTTTTGATTCAGCTAAATGCAAAAGTGCGACTGCTGGCAAGGTGAATAATCCTCATGACCAATTTGCTACAGATATATTTAGAAGTGGACGTGCAACTAAGCCAAAAAATCCATACTTTGTAACAAAAATACGTCCAGATAGGAGAAATAATTTGGTAATTATTAATCTATAACTATTTTAGTTAATTGTTTTATAGTTCAATATTATAATATTTTCATTTAACAAAGTGTTTTTTCCTAATTGTAGTACGTTCCGGCTGATGTGGTGAGAGATTACCAACTTGAACTCCCTTCCCGCATGACCATTCGTGACTCTGCTGGTAGAGAATTTGAGGCAAAACTCAAGATTTGGCAGGATGGTAGAATATGGCTAATTGGAGGGTGGCACAGTTTATGTAAGTGGAACCTTGTGGAGAAAAAAGATACGTGTATTTGTGAATTTGTGAGAGAAAAACACAACAAAGGCCTTTACTTACAAGTTCACGTTGTTCATGAAGGAGAAGGTTCTCATCCCAACAAGAAATAATATGTTGCTATTTGATATGGCTTTTTGGCCTTCAGTGTGTTTATATGCCGAAAGATTTTGAAGACAATAAGTATTGTTGTTTGTTGACAATACATTGAAGAATATTTTGGTTTGTATTGATGGATCTGGAAGTTAAGCTAATTAATTGGCGTTAAGACTAAAGTCTAGTTTATTTACATTCAAATGTTAAACCATTGTTTGGTCTACATCGATCTATTGAAAACATGGAATGTCCAGACTTCTGTTGCAAAATACTGAACGTCTTATGTTTTTTTCTGCTTATATAATCTATATCTTAGGTAATCATCTTGGACTTGGCTTTGAAATAATTTTCACTCAAAGAAGACCTAATGCAGTGCGCTACATAGTGCCCTTGATAGGGATCACAACGTGGCAAGCTGTGCGCCAGCCTGGTTGAATTTTGTGTTTCTGAAGTTTGGCACTTGAGGCTGTACATTAATTAGTTTAATATCGTAAACAGTTGATTGATAAGTCTTGGTGGGTATGATATCTGGACTAAAAATTCTATAATATTTGTACAATTGCGTACACTTGCGTGGTCATTTGGACTCAACAAGTTTGCATCTTCTTCTTTGTTTAATCTTTAATTCTATTTCTTATTACATTTTGTAAATTATGTCTTGATTTTCCCATAAAAATTCATAATCCCTATTGGTTTAGAACACTCTTTGTTCTAATAGATTTAAAAAAGAAATATAATGTCCTTCAAAGATTAGGATAACCTTTTCCTTATAGGTTTGAGACTACTTGGGATCTATATATAGGGGATGTCGTTGAAGATTCTAAAGGATTGTACACTTCTTCTATTTTTCATAGTAAAAAACTCTCTCTACTTTTGCTTTGAGAATTAGTCTAGCCTAACCTCGTTTAATCCTTGTGTTATTTTTAATTTCTATTTTATTTGCTTGTGATTGTGTGATAGTTAATAACCCACAGTATTTTCGCAACATATTTTATCTTGTATTTTTCATTTCTAGTATGAATAGATAAAACCATTAGTTGAGGTTGTAGACTCCTATGATATTTATAATATGAATGGATGTTAGTTTATCTCGCTTATTTAGAAATTCGGCCCTTTAAAAAAAAACAAAAAAACAAGTCATATTCGGGGTTGGCATGCGTCCATTTTTTCTAATAATATGTCATGGTTTGCTTACTTGATTTCAGGTTTAAAGTGAACTATTTTATTTGGATTATTTGGGAGTAGTTCACTATAACATTTGGTTAATTATTTTGGCAAATAGGGTCATGGTAATCAGTTTGTTTATTGTTAATAATGCTTTAGGCTTTTGAGTTTATTGAACGCATACGTCAACAATAGAAAATTTGACTCAAGAAAGAAATTTAAGGGCTTAATTACTTAATAACGTTAGTAAAGGTAAGATGATTTTTTTTATTCAACACCAGTTGCAATCGATAAAAGAAATGAGAGAAAAGGGAAAAAATTAGTTTTCCCAACATAGTAGAATAAATGCATCATAAGTCTTAAGCTCTAATAGATGACACATATAATATATCGTCTTGCATGAGGTCGCACCTTCGGGTATCAAATAAGGAAATATAATTAAAATGACAAGGTAATATTTTTGCATCTTGACCTAAACATTTAATAATATAATAACCTTTAGTTTAGCCAAGGCGAATAGGCTTAAATTTAGGATGTGATACATAAATCGAGGTCACGTTTTTGAGCTCTAACCGATGTATATCGAAGCCATGGTTGCAACTTGTTAGTTAAGACTAATAAAATTGATCAATTTAAGCAAACCATAGGAATAATTAATGATTTGATTTGTCCAGCACTAATTTATGCCAACTATAAGTTCATAAAAGCGATTTTGTTAGAACTACGTGATTCAGGAGTGCCTCATACCTTTTAATGGATCAGTCGAATTCCTTTCTTGGTCCATTTTTTATATTGACCAATGCAAATAGTCATTTCCTTTTGATTAGAGATTTAAAAAGATGACTTGGAACACCATAACTCAATTCTAAGTGACGACTCTATTTCGGTAAATAAAATAATCTCCTCACAATAATGTTATTTTTATTGGAAAAATCTGACAAAAAGGGGTGTGCCAATGTTATCCAACAAAAGTCGTATACCTAGGTGAACACAAGAAAGTTGAAATTTTTGAGCAATGATGCAAAATCTTTATAATGATGATGCTTGTGGCTTCAACTTGGATATGGAGATAACAATTCTTTGATGCAAGATTCTTGGGATGTTATTAGTGAGTCTCACCTACATGATAATACCATGTAATAAGATTGAACAAAATATATTTTATTAAATCAAGATGTAAGTTAAGAAAACTTATAGCTCGCTCCAGATAAGTTATGTGGTAATTAAGTTATGCGACATAAGTTGTGTAGTATATTTAAGACATAGCTCGCTAGACATAAGTTTAGAATTTTTATTTCTAACTCAACATAAGCTTTAGTAGGAATTAAGTTATGCAGTACAACATAACTTATTATATCTTTTAGGGGATAACTTGTTGTTTCAGAAATTGATATTTTGCCTCACGCAACATAAGTTTTGCATGAATTAGGTTTTACAGTACAACATAACTTTTTATGCCTTTTGCGACATAATTTATGTGTTTTGAAATTGAAATTTGACCTCCATATAAGTTCTAAAAGCTCGGGTCATGTTTTGATGGGTTAATTTGGCCACCCTTAAATTGTCCCGGAAAGCTCCTTCAAACGGTCAGGTGGTTAAAAACCTCAATTCTCATAGAGCTATGTACTCTGTTATTATCCAAAATTTAGAAATCTATAGAGGTCTTTTTTTCTCATTTTGTTATTTATTATTAAGCTTATTTATTTCAAATGTTTCATTTTTCTTTACATCACATTTTCACTTTGGACATCGAAATATCAAATATGATCCATTATTTTACTAAAATACCTTCTGAAATTATTCCTTTTAACTAATTCAATAAGTTACTACATCGCTTATAACTACGCTTTTGGTAGAATTATTTTCTTTTATTAAGTCGCTACATTAGTTATAATTGTTCAATTCCAAATGAGGAAAAACTTATTTCACTTACAATAACTCATCACATTTCTCCATGATTGTTAATCTATATTTGTTGCATGATAGGAAAAAATGATAACTATGTCATTATTTACTACATAATAGAAGTAAGTAGGTTAATTGGTTGACTACCTAAATTTTGATCATCTTATTGGTGACGGTTCAATTCTCCATCTCATAATTATTTCGCTCATTTTTCCTTCACCTACTCTTATGTAATAAAAGTTTTTTTTTGTTCAAAACAAAAACTACACGACAAGAGGAGAAATGCAAATGGTCAATATATGAGATCTTCAAATTTTTGAAACCTTCTTCTCTTTTATATTTTCTTCTTTATTATAAAGAAGCTTATAAGTTAAAAAAGTTTTGTCGTCAAGTCCACTATTCTCTTAAAGTTTGACAACCAAAGTATAGTGACCTGGAAGGTTATTTTTTGAATATTTGTAAAATAGCCATTTTACCCCTTCTGATATCGACCCCTGGTAATTTCTGAATGGATTTTGAATTCGGTTTTGAATTATGATTAAACAGATGTGAGTTATGAAACATGTTGAATTCAAAAGGCTAAAGTTTTTTAAACGTGATTTTGGGTGTCTTTTAGAGCTTCAGGTCTCAGAATTGGTTTCTATTAATTCCAATAGTCCTGGAATTGATTTCTGTTAAATCCAATAGTACCGAAATATGTAAATTAGTCCAAGAGAGTCGTCGGTTTCAGATTCATAGTCTTTTCATGGATTTGAGGTCCTAAGTTGGAAATTTGTGAAATTTTAGTCTTTGGGTTGACTTTAGTCAACATTTGTGGTTCAGATGCTCGCATTAGATTTTCGTAGTTCCTTTGGATAGAGGGATGATTTTAGGCCTAAAGGAGTTTTTGATTGAATTTTCAGAGGTCTCAACCTTGTTTTGGACTTTTTAGGTGTTATGTTTGTTTATTGCCAATTTTGGGTCAAGAAAACCTCGGATTCCTATTTTGATTGTTCCATTAAGTCTGAAACGTCAAGTTTGGTGAAGTTGCATATGTGTAATGTGTTCCGAACGAATCTCGAGGGTCCATTCGGCGATTAGAGATTAGGCTGAATTTTTAAATGTCAGTTATGCCTGGATTTCATAATGGGTCATCTCTTTCGTAAACTTCCCATTAACGAAGGCCATCTTGCATCCGCAAGGGTCAAGTTATCTGACCATCATGTTCGCGCAAAATTTCTCTCTTTCTCAACCTTTGCATAAGTGAAGGTTGGTTCACAAAAGAGAGAGTCACATTTTATCTGGGGTTTACTTTTGCGAGCCAGGGCTCGTTTTAGCGTTGTTTTTAAAAGTGAACCTAAGTCACTTTTTTGATATCAGACAGGGATTTTTGACTAAAACTTCGGTGGTTTACCTCATTTTTCTCCATTTTGAGTTTTGGAAAATCCTTAGAGGCGATTTTAAACAGATTTTCCGTGGTGAATAATTTGGGTAGTCTTTGTTGTAACACCTCAAATATCTAAACAAAGATTGAACAATAGAGAAGGGCAAATCACGGATGAGTCCACAGGCTATGAAGAGGGCCACGGCCTGTCACCCTACTTGTGGTTGTGCACCCAACAAAAGGTGAAAGACCTCGGACCACTAGACGGTCTGTGGAGCTCCACACAGGCTGTGAAGTGGCTTGTAAAGGGGACACAAAACCACCATGGCTAGCGTGGAGCTTCACACGACCCGTGAACTGGCTCGTGAAAGAGACTTGCCAGACTTTGAGGTTTAGGTCAACTTCAAATGATTATATCTTTTACCACAAAATGATTTAGGTGGCCCATGACCTATCACATTAAAGGTCTTTGAGTTATATTTCCAACGTCACCAAGTGTTCCTAATACTGAGCATGGAGTAAAATGTTAACCCTGTCGGGAAGGGAAGGGCAGGGCAGCATGACGACCCACTAGATGGGCCATCATGCATTAGACGGCTCATCAAGCCCCTCTTGAAGGTGATCTCTTCAGTTTTAAGTGAGGTTGCACCCCCAAGTCCACTGTGAAGTACCAAAGACGCCTAGATGGTTCGTTAAGCTTCACACAGACTGTGAAGTTGTATGTGAAAGAGGTTTGTCAGGTTTTGAGTTTTTGGTCAACTTCAAATGACTATATCTTTCAGCACAAAATGAATTAGGTGGACCATGACCTATCAAATTATAGATTTTTTAATCGTCTTTCGAACACCACCGAGTGTTCCTAATTCCAAGCTTGGAGTAAAATGTTATGCTCATTAAGCGAACCCTTGTCTGGTAGGGCATCTTCAAAACCTGCTAGACTGGTCGTGGTGATCATGACGACCCGTGAAGCCCCTCTTGAAGTCACTTCGGAAACATTTAAGTCAGGGTCACATTGTTCTTTTACCCTATGTGTTTGGTACTTAAAATATGTTGGTTAATTCTTAAACTACGTCGTTTACTGAATCTAAACTTAGTAAACTAGTTAGCAACTACCTAAAACCCTCATTCTCCTAACTTAGAAAGAAAAGAATAGAAAGAGGCAAAAGTTTCTCCAATGAACAAACATAGGTTTTCTTTAAGTTCAGCCCCGAACTCCAAAGGATTTCTCTATAGTTTTCGTCACTAGGTATTTTTTTGCAAAATCATCTCATTAAGTGTAAAAGAATAAATATTTACAAATATTATTAACACTGTAAATTTGAAGTGGTTTTAATTAAAATAATTGGAAAATAAATTATATATATATATTTGTGTGACAATAAATCATTTCCAATATTTTATAAAAGGTGGAATGACCTGGGAGGCCTCTGCACTTGGCTCTGTTTGTCAAATGAACCCTTCTACTCATCACTTTTCTAAATAAATCCTTAAAGTCGATCAAACTCTAATTTTAAACCCCTCTGACCATTAACCGAGCTTATGTGGCATTAAAATGGCTAAGTTGGACAAATGTGTGACCACACGCGTTCTAAAGCAAGTGAATGCAATATTTTTATTTAAAAATTATCAAAATTATCAGAAATAATAATAATAATAATAATAATAATAATAACAATAATAATAATATTAATAATAAAAAAGAAAAAAAAGAAAAAAACTCTCAAAACTTTTCTTATTCAGCCCACCCCACCTCACCCCTTCTCCCTTGTTCTTCAGCCCCACCCCATCATTTTACTCTGCTTCTTCATCCCCAACACTAAGCCCCACCCCCACCCCCTGCCCTACTTCGATTCTATTCTTCTTCTTTGACGTACACCCCATCACCATAATCATCAAATATAAAATTAAAAAAAGTTTTTGCAAGAAAACATATTGTAATGATCCTCCAGGTCATTTTTGCCTTAAGGCCTTCATTTGGTCGTTTAAAGTATTACTGTAACACCTCGCTAAGTGAAAGTGCTAGAATTAGAAAGAGTCATTTTTGGAAAGAATGAAAAATCTGGAAATTTGTTAAAGTTATGTTAAGTTGGAGTTTTGGGTAAACTTCAAATGACCATAACTCTTAGATCACGATGAGTCAGGTGTGCTAAAAGATACTGTAGGAAATATCTTTGAATTATGTTTCCAACTCCATCGAGTTTGCTCATTTTCGAGTTCGTATGAGGGAGATATGCCCATTTGAAGTCAGGCTACCTAGATAAGGAAAGTCAAAACCGGATGTTAGAAGGGTATTGTCGTCTTTTCACTACCCAATTAATTAAATTCATTTTTGGTAATCACTTAGGGGTCTAAAATGAATTGGTTCAGTTTAGACAATTGGAAATTTACGCTAGGTTTTTGGAGAAAGAACTCGAGAGGAGAAGCGAGAAGAAAAGTTCAAGATTCGTCAAGTTCTTGCGATTTTGGTTGTAGATTTCACCAAGGATTCAATCCTATGAGGTATGTGAGACTTTCATAACGTTGGGTTTGTTCACCCACGTTCCAAACATGCTTATTTCAGCGTGAATTTGTCATAAAAAGATTGGAAGTTTGAATTTTCTTGATGGGTATTCTTGAATTGCTTTCGTTCTTGAATTTGGGTCGAGATTGAGGAGTTCTTGAGAGTTTAAATGTCAATTATTAGAGTTTCTTTGAGTTAGATTCTTTTGTGTATGTATTGGGTACCTGAATATAAAGAGTTATTGAGAAAAAAATCAAAATTAATCGAATAATGGTCTGAAAATGAGAGAAATATTCATCAGATTCGCCTGGGGGAATGCTGGCGCAACGCCCCTCCCCCATTGCACTAGGAGAGCTGGGGTGAAGTGCCAGCAGCGCGCCAAAAAGGGTTCTTTGCACTTTGGGGGCTGGCGCGGCACGCCAGCAGTGCGCCAGGTCTGTCTGCCCCAACCCATTTTTCAAATGTTAGCCCGTTTAAGTCCTTCTAAAGTGTAATAACACTTCTTATTGATTCTAACTACTCTAAATGACTTCTAAACACCTAGAAATCATCCATAAACATGAATCATAACCTTGAATCCATAAATTCAAATTCAAGAAAAGTTAAGTATTTTGGGAGTAGTATTGAGCACCGATGTGGAGACGAGTTCATAAAAACTCAATGTCCTTCTAAAGTGTAATAACAAAAAGATTTTTTTCTTTTAAAACATATGAGCTGAGTATTTTGGGAGTAGTATTGAGCACCGATGTGGGGACGAGTTCATAACAACTCAATGCCTCCATAAACCATGTAACCATCGTGGGTAGAAAGAGTTATCCTTTTAGATGATTCCTTAGTGCTTTTTAGCATAGACTAGTGGATCCACTTAGTTGAGGCGTTCTATATCCCGGAAAGTTATAGGACAGTTCGGGCAGCATGGGCGAGACACTGTATTATCACATAGCTCAAAGTGATTGTTGTCGGTTAGAGAAACTCCCATAAAGTTATGTTACTTTATTATACATGGATATTGAATTGTTTTTTACTCTTTTAAATGCTTCATATAAACTGCATCTTTAATGTTGTTTAATTTTGTATTTGAGTTGAGTATCTATAAGTTTAAGTAAAGTTTAGGTAACCGTTTCTTTCAGATCCAGTTCAAGCTTATGTATTATTTAGAATTCCCCTCGTATGCTCGTACATTCAGTGTACTGATGCCATTTGGCCTACATCATTTTATGACGCAGATACCGGCAACCAGGGTCAGTATCCAGTGCCTCGTTGATCCAGTTGAGCACTCAGAGTCAGTTGGTGAGCCTCTTTGCTTTCCAGAGGATTCCCTTTTTATTGCTTTATTAGTTAGTCATTAGGATGTCATAGGTATTGTCTCGATGTCTATATCAGTTTTTAGAGGCTTCATAGACAGTAGTTGATGTTAGTTGCCTAGTCTTTCCATTCCCGTTTTGATGATTGAGACTTGAGTGCCATTTTGGCTAGGTTCACTTGGGGCCAGGAATGGTTCTCGAGTGCCAGTCCTGCCCAGGGTGTAGGCTCAGGGTGTGACAAACTTGGTATCAGAGCATAGAGTTCAAGATTCCTAGGGAGTTTATGAAGTCGTGTCTGTAGATTAATAGTTATCGGTGTGAAGCATGTCACATCTATAATTAGGAGGCTAAGATATTTAGGAACTATCTCACTTCTTTCACGTTTATTTCGTGCGATAGAGTTAATCTCTATAAAGTTTCCTTCTAACGCGTGCTTGCGCATGTATTTCAGATCATGCTTCCACAAAGAGCTGTCAGAAGTCGTCCTGCTAGGCATAATGTCGAGGAAAAAGGGGTACCTAATGCACTTGAAGTGCAACCTCAAGGGGAAGTCACTAATGTTGAGTTTAGGGAAGTGATCAGAATGTTAAGTCAAGTTGTGACCAACCAAGCTGGGTAGAGGGAGAACCTACAGGAAGGGAATGATACTTCGAGGATCCGTCTGTTCTTGAGAGTGAATCTTCCAAGCTTCACTTGTCCAAGCACTACTGAGGATCCGAAATTTTTTGTTGAGGAACTGAAAAAGGTGTTTGAGCTTATGCACGTTGTTGATGCTGAGTGAGAGGAACTAGCTTCATATCAGCTGAAGAGTGTTGCTAGGACTTGGTTTGACCAGTAGAAGAAGGGTAGAGTTGAGGGTGCACCAATTATGAGTTGGGCTATGTTTGAGGAGGCTTTCTTGGGGCAATTCTTTCCCCGTGAACTAAGAGAAGCCAAGGTAGGAGAGTTCCTTACTTTTAAGAAGTATTCACTAAGTGTTCATGAGTACAATTTGAAGTTCACCTAACTTTCCCAATATGCTCCGGAGATGGTTGCGGATATGCGAAGCAGAATGAGTCTGTTTGTTGTTGGGTTGTCTCGTCTGTCAAGTAAAGAGGGAAAGGAAACTATGCTAATAGGGAACATGGATATAGCAAGGTTGATGGAATTATATGTAGTAGGTTGAGGAAGAGAAACTGAGGGATATGGAAGAATTCAGAAACAAGAAGGCTAAGACACCGGGGAATGAGTCCTGGCAGCAAAAGAATAATGTGAACCGATCTTCTTTCCAACAGAGACATAAGGGATCTGCTCCATCATCTACTAGTGCACCTGCACCAAGGAACAAAGGTGAGTATAATATTCAGAATTCACAAAATTTCAGAGCTCGACCTGCTCAGTCACAGGGTAGTGTGGCACAAAGAAGAAATTGGGCTCCTACATGTGCGAAGTGTGGTAGGAACCACCTAGGTGCTTGTCGCGATGGCTCTACTGGATGTTTCAAGTGCGGTCAAAAGGTTCACTTCATGAAGTGTGTCGTAAGAACAGGCAGGGAAATGGAAATAGGGGCAATAGAGCTCAATCTTCTTCAATTGCTCCATTAGACAGGGCTGCACCTAGAGGAGCTACTTCAGGTACTAGCGGAGGAGTAAACCGCCTATATGCTATCACTAGTCACCAAGAGAAAGAGAATTCTACAGATGTTTTCACTCGTATGATCAAAGTCTTTGCTTTTGATGTTTATTCTTTGCTAGATCTAGGAGTGAGTTTATCCTTTGTAACTCCTTATGTTGCAATGAATTTTGATGTTCTTCCTGAGAAACTTTGTGATCTCTTCAGTGTTTCTACACATGTTGGTGAGTCCATTCTAGCTGAGAGAATCTATCGTAATTGTTTCATTTCCATCAATCACAAGAGCACCATAATTGATTTAGTTGAGTTAGACATGGTAGATTTTGATGCCATTCTAGGTATGGACTGGCTTCATGCCTGTTATGCCTCCATTGATTGTAGAACTCAACTTGTTAGGTTCCAAATTCCTAATGAGATAAAGTGGAGTAGCAGTTCAGTAGTGCCTAAGGGTAATTTTGTTTCGTACCTTAAGGCGAGAAAGTTAGTTTCCAAGGGGTTTGTCTATCACTTAGTACCTCCTATTGAGTTAGTTCCTGGTGTGAGTGAGTTTTCTGAGGTCTTTCCAGATGATCTACCCGGAGTCCCTCCTGAGAGAGAAATAGACTTCGGTATAGATATTCTTCCTGATTATCATCCTATATCTATTCCTCCATATAAAATGGCTCCAACAGAGTTAAAAGAGCTTAAAGATCAGTTGAAAGACGTCCTTGAGAATAGTTTTATTCGACCAAGTGTCTCACCTTGGGGCGCTCCAGTATTATTTGTGAGGAAGAAGAATGGCTCCCTTAGGATGTGTATAGATTACCGTCAGTTGAACAAGGTTACCATCAAGAATAAGTATCCTTTTATGAGAATTGATGATCTTTTCAATCAACTTAAGGGTGCCACTTATTTATCTAAGATAAACCTCAGATATGGCTACCATCCGTTAAGAGTAAGTGAATGTGATATTTCAAAGACAACTTTCCAGACCTGTTATGGTCATTATGAGTTTCTGGTCACGTCATTCAGTTTAACTAATGCGCCTGAAGCATTCATGGACCTCATGAACAGAGTATTCAAGCCCTATTTAGATATGTTTGTGATCGTGTTCATTGATGACATTCTAATCTATTCGAGAAATAAGGAAGATCATGCTATCCATCTTAGAATAGTTCTCCAAACTCTAAAGGATAGACAGTTGTATGCTAAGTTCTCCAAATATGAGTTTTGGCTTGAGTCTATGGCATTCTTAGGCAACATTTTTTCTGGTGATAGAATTAGAGTTGATACCCAGAAACTTGAGGCAGTGCAAAATTGGTCTAGAACCACATATCCAACTGATATTAGGAGTTTCTTGGAGTTGGATGGATATTATAGAACATCCGTGGAGGGGTTCTCATCTATTTCTTCCCCTTTGACCAAGTTGACTCAGAAAACAGTGAAGTGTCAATGGTCTGAAGCTAGTGAGAAAAGCTTTCAGGAATTGAAAAAGAGGTTGATTACTACCCCAGTATTGACCTTACTAGAAGGTACTCAAGGTTTTGTGGTATATTGTGATGCGTCCAGAGTTGGTTTGGGTTGTGTGTTATTGTAGAATGGCAAAGTTATAGCTTATGCCTCCAGACAGTTGAAAGTACATGAAAAGAATTATCCAACACATGATCTATAGTTGGTTGTCGTAGTATTTTCTTTGAAAATATGGCATCATTATCTTCATGGTGTTCATATGGATGTGGTCACCGATCACAAGGGTCTTCAGTATGTGTTTAGTCGGAAAGAGCTTAATCTCAGACGGAGGAGGTGGTTAGACTTACTCAAAGATTATGATATGAATATTCTCTATCACCCAGGTAAGGAAATTGTTTTTGCTGATTTGTTGAGAAGGTTGTCAATGGGTAGTACCGCCCATGTTGAGGAAGAAAAGAGAGATTTAGCGAAAAATGTGCACAAACTTGCACGAATAGGAGTTCGACTAATGGATTCCACAGAAGAAGGAGTGGTGGTGATGAATGGGGCTGAATCATCATTAGTGTCGGAAGTTAAAGAGAAAATAGACCAAGATCCTATTTTACTTGAATTGAAGGCAAATGTTCATAAACAAAATGTATTGTCTTTTGAACAAGGGGTAGATGGCGTATTGAGGTATTGAGGTATCAAGGTAGGTTGTGTGTACCAAGGGTGTATGAACTCCTAGTGAGGATCATGGAGGAAGCTCATAGCTCCAAATATTCTATCCATTTAGGTTCCACAAAGATGTATCGTGACTTGAGAGAACTGTATTGGTGGAATAGTATGACGAAAGGTATTGCTGAGTTCGTTGCTAAATGTCTGAATTGTCAACAAGTTAAAGTAGAGCACCAAAGGCCTAGTGGTATGGATCAGAATGTAAAACTTCCAGAATGGAAGTGGGATATTATTAATATGGATTTCATTACTATCTTGCCATGGTATTGCAGACAACATGATTCTATTTAGGTGATTGTGGATCAAATGACCAAATCAGCCCACAACAGAGGATTATGCCAAGTTATACATTCAAGAGGTAGTAAGACTTCATGGAGTCCCTGTTTCGATTATATTAGATAGAGGTTCACAATTTACTGCAGAGATTTACAGAAAGGCTTGGGTTCAAAGGTGAACTTAAGTACTGCTTTTCATCCTTAGACAGATGGTCAAGCAAAGCGCACTATCCAGACTTTAAAAGATATGTTGAGGGCTTGTGTGATTGACTTCAAGGGTAATTGGGATGATCACCTACATCTCATTGAGTTTTCTTGTAACAACAGTTACCATTCTAGCATTCAGATGGATACTTATGAAACTCTTTATGGGAGAAGATACAAATCTCCAATTGGATGGTTTCAGGCTGGTGAAGATGGGTTGATAGGACTAGACTTAGTTCATCAAGCTATAGAGAAAGTGAAAGTTATTCAAGAGAGGTTGAAAACAGCGCAGAGTCGTCAGAAATCTTACACTGATGTTAAGAGAAGGGAGTTAGTATTTGAAGTAGATGATTGGGTATACTTGAAGGTTTCAACCATAAAGGGTGTTATGATATTTGGTAAGAAGGGGAAGCTTAGTTCCCGGTATATTGGTCCTTACAGAATATCCAAGAGGATTGGCAATGTAGCTTTTGAGTTAGAGCTACGACAAGAGTTAGCAGCAGTCCATCCGGTATTTCATATTTCCATGTTGAAGAAGTGAATGGGAGATCCTTAACTTATCATACCTACTGAAAATATTGGTATTGAAGATAGCTTATCTTATGAGGAGATTCCTATTCAGATTCTAGATCGCCAAGTTCGCAAGTTGAGAACAAAAGAGGTAGCATCAGTCAAAGTTCTGCGGAGAAATCAATTTGCTGATGAATCTACTTGGGAAACTGAAGAGGATATGAAGAAGAGATACCCACATCTCTTTGAATCCGGAGAATTCCCAAATTTAGGTACTAATCCTTTTCTTGGCATTTATTTTAAGTTGGCATGTTGTAATTACATTTTCGCTTGTTGGATGTTTGAGCTAGATGTTAGATAATAAACCCTTAGTCTACTTAGAGTGATATCATTCAAGGACGAATGTTCCCAAGGGGGAGATATTATAACACCTCGCTAAGTGAAAGAGCTAGAATTAGAAAGAATCATTTTTGGAAAGAATGAAAAATCTGGAAATTTGTTGAAGTTATGTTAATTTTGAGTTTTGGGTCAACTTCAAATGACCATAACTCCTAGCTCAGGATGATTTAGATGTGGTACAAGATACCATAGGAAATATCATTGAATTATCTTTCCAACGCCACTGTGTTTCCCCATTTTTGAGTTTTTATGAGGGAGATATGCCGATTGAAGTCGGGCTGCCTAGATAAGGAAAGTCAAAACCGGATTTTAGAAGGGTATTGTAGTCTTTTCACTACCCAATTAGTTAAATTCGTTTTTGATAATTACTTAGGGGTCTAAACTGAGATGGTTCAGTTTAGACAATTGGAAATTCATGCTAGGGTTTTTGGAGAAAGAACTCAAGAGGAAAAAGGAGAAGAAAAGTTCAAGATTCGTCAAGTTCTTGCGATTTAATTGTTGATTTTGCCAAGGGTTCAATCCTACGAGGTATGTGAGAGTTTCATAGCGCTGGTTTCGTTCACCCACATGCCAAACATGTTTATTTCAGTGTGAATTCGTCCTAAAAAGATTGGAAGTTTAAATATTCTTGATGGGTGTTCTTCAATTGCTTTCGTTCTTGAATTTGGGTTGAGATTGAGGAGTTCTTGAGAGTTTAAATGTCGATTATTAGAGTTGCTTTGAGTTATATTCTTGTGTGTATGTATTGGGTACCTGAATCTAAAGAAATATTGAGAAAAAGAATCGAAATTAATCTAATTAAGGTCTGAAAACGAGAGGAAGAATTCTTCAGATTCGCCTGGGAGAATGCTGGTGTGGCATGCCCCCGTTGCCCCAGGATGGATGGGGCGACGCGCCAGCAGTGCACCAAAAAGTGGTCTCTGAACTTTGGGGGCTTGCACGACGCACCAACAGTGCGCCAAGTCCGTCCTCCCCAACCCGTTTTTCCTTGTTTAACCCATTTAAGTCCATATAAATTGTACTAACACTTCCTGTTGATTATAACTACTCTAAATGACTTCTAAACACGTAGAAATTATCCATAAACATGAATCATAACCTTTAATCCATAAATTCAAATTCAAGAAAAGTTAAGAGCCAAGTCTAGAAAGTTCATAGAGTCTTTTCAAGAAGTCTTTTGCAAATGTTTTAAACTTATTTTAAGACTTGAGTTTTGAGTTAAGTGAGAGTAACAAATGAAGTTCATTTCTTCAAAAAGAGTATATGGGAACTAAGTATTCCCGAAGATTAAATGTTTTCACATTTAAACAAGAGAGGAAACATTTATTTCCAAGGGAGATTTTGAGTTAGTTTTTGAGTAATTATCTCAAACCACAAAAAGAGTTTTTGCTTTAAAACATATGAGGTGAGAATTTTTGGAGTACTATTGAGCACTGATATGGGGACGAGTTCACAACAACTCAATGTCTCCATAAACCATGTAGTCATCGTGGGTAGAAAGGGTTTAGATGATTCCATAGTGCTTTTTAGCATACACTAGTGGATCCACTTAGTTGAGGCGTTCTATATCCCGGCAAGTAAAATGACAGTTCTGGCAGCGTGGGTGAGATGTTGTATCATAACATAGCTCATTGTAATGGTTGTTGGATAGAGAAACTCCCACAAAGTTATGTTACTTTATTATACATGAATATTGAGTGTTTTTTACTGTTTTAAATGCTTCAGATAAACTGCATCATTAATGTTATTTAATTCTGTATTTGAGTTAAGTATCCATGAGTTTGAGTAAAGTTGAGGTAAGTGTTTCATTCAGATTCCAGTTCAAGCTTATTTATTGTTTAGAATTCTGCTCGCATGCTCGTACATTCAATGTACTGATGTCATTTGGCCTGCATCATTTTATGATGCAAATACAGGTAACCAGGGTTAGCATCTAACGACTCGTTGATCCAGTTGAGCACACAGAGTCAGTTGGTGGGCCTCTTTATATTTTAAAGAACTCCCTTTTTTTTATTAGTTAGTCATTAGGATGTCATGGCTCTTGTCCTGATGTACATCTCAGTGGTTATAGGCTTCATAGACAGTAGTTGATGTTAGTTTCCGAGTCTTTCCATTCCTTTTTTGATGATTGAGACTTGAGTGCCATTTTGGTTAGTGAATGTTCTTTATACATTCTAAGTTTTTATTGAGATTTCAGTTTACTTTTAAAGTATTTTTATCATGAGTAAGTATTCCGTTGAGTAGTAAGCCAGGTCAAGGGTTCTCTTGGGGGCCAACAATGGTTCTCGAGTGCTAGTCCCGCCCAAGGTGTAGGCTCGGAGAGTAATACTTTCTATAGAGACCCCAAGTCATTTATTACTTGCTGGCACTGACTAATCGATCACATGGTCTTTCATTTGGCTTTTATGCTAGTACCCCCGTTTTGGAGATTTTGAAACTTAAATAGTTGACTTTAGTCGAAATGCCATCTAAATAACCTCAGAATAGAATTCTGACAGTTCCACCAGCTCTAGAATGGTCATTTTAGGCTAGTGGCATGGTCGGCTCAAATCCCGAGGCTTCCAACATGAGTTTGTGGCATTAGGTGTTTTAGATTTTAAGCTTTGGCCTTAGTTTGACCTTTGTCAACATACTTGGTAAACGTGATCACATTGAAATTTCATTAGTACGATTAGCTCTAGAACGTCGAGTTTGGTCTAGTAGGACCTTTAGTTCGGGTCCTCGGCCTCCGATTTGAGTTTGAACACTTAGACGAGATGTTGGAAAGCTTAAAGACCTAGAGTTGACTTTGGTTAACATTCGGAGAATTAGTTGTCATATGAGAATTCAGTCAGTGCCATTAGCTCCAAAATGTTGAATTAGGTCTAGTAGGACCTTTCGTTTGGGTCTTGAGATTTTCTTTTGGATTTTTGGGTGTTTAGGAGAAAAGTTGAGTTTTAGGACTAATGGGTCGTGAGGAGGTATTTCTATCATATCAATCTTTTTATGGAAATCCGATAATACCATTGAGTCCGGAATGTCGAATTTAGTGGGGTAGCATATCTAATTATTTTTTATCGGGTCATGAATGAATCCTGAGGGTCCATTCGGAGACTTTGAATTTTTTTTTTTAAAAATCTGATATCTAGTGCAGACTTTTAGCGACTAAAAACTGTCTTTTTTAGCGTCTAGAAGTCCTTTTAGTGACCAGATCTGCCATTATTTAATGCCGAAGATCAACATTGAACACTTACTTTATAAACACAATTTCTCTCTCATTTGAATCTCATTCTAGGTGATTCAAAGGCTGGGTTGCTCAAAATTGGTCTGTCTGCGCATTGGAGTGCTCGGGAACTGTTGGGGGGGACCTCCGTTTGAGGTAATTTCCGAGTTTTAGTTGTTGTCCTCTTTCATTCTTTAGCTTTTATGGTGATTTAAATGCATAAGCTGATTCCGAGTTGTTCCAAGCCCCGAATTGTGTTCCGTTTTGGGACAAAAGTTTGGGGAGGTAAAATGAACCTTTTCATGAAGTCAATTTGGGGATTTTCGATGCGGGTCCCACAATCCTTTTAAAGACCCAATTTTGGGTCCGTCTCCTAAAAAAATGATTTTGATGTCAAAAAGACCGTAGTGACGTTGGGATTTTATTTTTGATAGCTTGGTAGCATTCCGAGACTGTACAGGAAGGGAAAATCTCTGGCAACAAGATTTGGAGCACACAGTCTGCCTACAGGTAGGCTACGACTTCCCTCTCCTTAGACTGAGCTTGATTAAGTAATTATATGTTGATTTGTATGAATTTGGGATTGAATTGGTGGTTAATCATGTTAATTTCCTCGAATTCATGCCTTCGACTACTTTTCGGGTATTCCAGGCGGTTGAAGCATGTCTATTATATTTGTTGATCATTCTCACGTTGTGGTGTGCATTATTTGTGATTTGTGAATATTATTGGAGCATGTTTGGCCTTAGTCTTGGCTTAGGCTAGTGATTGCCATAGAATTGCATCCTTTTGGAGTTGTTAGGCCGTGTAATCTCCCCGACGTAACTTCGGACGACTAAGCTCCCTATAGACTGATGTAGCAGACATGAGTCTGATAGTTTGGGCCTTAGTTAGGCAGTAACACCACTCTTGGAACCATATATCCATAAATCCCCTATTTTTGTTGGTTTCGGTGTCTCTGATTCTTGGTGTCAAAGCTACTCATTGATTCTTGGATGTGATTCGGGCTCGACTAATTTATTAATGGCACTCGGAATGAGGGTACTCCCCATGATGCTCGGTTGGCCACCGATCCTATTTCTAGCGATACGTCTCTATTCGTGGTTCAAGTCTCACAATTCACTCCATTGGGCGTGGTTTAAGTCCTCGCCTTGGTATTATACCCTTGGTTCAAGTCCACCGCAATTTGTAGTCGTGGTTTAAGTCTACCGCTTCTTACAACTTGGTTCAAGTCCATAGCTACTATCACCTCGGTCCAAGTCCTTGGTCATATTTATACGTGGTTCAAGTCCACGATTATCCTTTGCCTTGGTTCTTCGGCTTCAGAAAATTGAAAAACCGAATAGAACCGAACTAATTTGGTTCTTCTGTTTTGATTCTTTAGTTTTTTGGTTCGGTGTCGGTGTTATTTTTTCGGAAGTTCGGTTCTTTGGTGTGGTGTTCGGTCTAAGGGTCAAAACTTCAGTGCACCAAAAAACCAAACTTTTATTTGACCAAAAAATGAAAAAATATAATATATATATATATATATATATATATATATGGGCATTCTCTTAACTAAAAATTAAAAATTCAATTAACAACTAAATCATTCATGAACAAATCAAAGTAACACCAAATATACAATTCAATAGTTAACATGAAATATTAATTTCCAAGAAAAACTCAAACATATTTCTACCAATGTACATTATGTAAAGGAACCATCTTCATACTTGTTTTTCTCGATAAATTGTTGGAGGCACAATGTTCTTGTTAAAGACGAATATAGTCTTTTAGTTAGCACAATAAGTGTTCCACAGTAATACGCATCATTCCTTAACATAGTTTTAAATTTCTAAGTATCTTATACTTTATCCTTATTTTATTTTTCATTCACACAGAAAACCAATTGAAAAAGACCGAACTAAACCGAACCGAAGTAGAAAAAATCGAACCAGACCGAATTAGTTTGGTTTAATATACGTGCACATTTTTCTAAATCCGAAAACCGAAGAACCGAACGCCCACCCCTAGGTTCAAGTCATCGGTCACTCCAAATCTCGGTTCAAGTCCTTGATCCTCTATCTTCAATTTGATTCAAGTCCTTAACCCTTAGTAGTTCTGGATGAGCTTCAGGCATATGTATTGGTTCAGTTTGAGTCTGCGGAAAGCTGTGGAAATCTTGCAAACTTTGTTGTAACCTCTTATTCCATTTTAAACTCTTTCTTGTACATGTCGGGCTTATGGGAGTCCACTCGTGTTTTACTTTCAGCTTGCGCACGAGTGTGCTCGTCAGGTTCATGGGAGCCCGGTCAAATTTAGTTAGTTATTCTCTTTTTCTTCGTGTGTTAGTACACTTGTGTGCATACCTATTAGATTTATCGTTCCTATTTTTGGTGGTGTTTTGGATTCTTGCATTTCATATTACTCTTGCTTTCCTTGCCCAGTCACCCTATTAGGCCTACTAGGAACATGTGGATTCATACTATACTCTGTATCTATTTTCGTGATGTAGGTTTGAGCACCAGTTACCAGTGTTGACATCGAGCCTACATCAGTCTAATCCACAGACGGGGGTGAGCACTTGGCGTTTTGTGCTATACTAGTCTCCATTTATATATAGTGACTTCTCTTTTACTTTTTGAGAAAATATTTTTTCTGTGGTCCACTTTTGGGACTTCTCATTTTGTTAGTAGCTCTGTACATGTGACTTCCTGGTTCTTGGAGGGATCTCTTATTTGTCTATATATTTTGGCTTGCTTCTGCTTCTTCATCTATGATTCTTGTTATTTATGTTATTATTTTAGTTTGAGCTTAGTTTTCTGCCCTCAATTCCATTACTTGCAGTCCCGGCATACGGGTTGGTTTGCCTACTAGTGGGTTATAGTAGGCGCCATCAAGACTCAAGGAATCGGGTCGTGACACATATCATTCACCATTTTCATAAATTTAAGATCTATTCCTTGAATTTACTCATAAATATATTTTTCTCAACTTGAAGTTTTTTTGATTCTTTTATCAAATCAAAATAAATAGAAACTAAAGCATGCGCAAGAGCTAATTACAATCTATCATATTTTATGATTGAGAATATTTTTGAGTATGAACTGTGAAGAAAGATGAAAATGATGGTTTTTTATTTATTTTTGGGGTGAGGCGTAGAGGGTGGGTGGGAATGAAGAAAATGAGGTAGGAAGGGGGGAAAGAGAGAAAATTGCACTTTTTTATTTTTTAATATTATTTATTTTTAAAATTTATTTTTCTGATGTTTCACGCCCCGAGGCTACCCCTTTCACGTAACATGGAACCTAGGATCACGAGTAACCCCAAGCTAACCCTGTGTTTGGCATATATCAAGCATACTGAGAATAACTGAATAAGACATGTACTATGTGGAAGCTAAAATAGTGGATAACTGAAAAGAGGAAAACCTCAACTGGTCTGAATATATAAAATATAATGAATGTCTAGTGATGACAGGAACACCACTTAACAACTCAAGCTGTATCTACTACTATGTCTGAAAAGCCTCTAACTGAGTTGAGTTGCTGAGACATGCCCCAACTAACTCTAAGAAAGACTGAAACCTGAAAGTAAAGACTAAAATGAAAGCATATCTATTTTCCTCGAAATATGAGGACACACCACTGAATCTACTGAATGTGGACCATGAATCGATCTATGCATGATCGCAATGCTAAGTAATTGAACCTACATCATGAAAGGATGTAGCATAGAGTATGCGTCAGTACTTTGAATGTACTGAGCATGCATGATATAGATATACTAAGCTGAACAAATATATATGAGCTGAACAAAGCATAACTGAACAATGACATAATCTGAGCAATAATATAAATACTGAAACATAACTGAAAACCTAAGCTGAATGCAATGACCAAGTAATAATAATTAAGATAACATGTTGAATTATATACTGATATAAATGCTGAAAACCTGGTTAATGCACTAAGACTCTGACTGTGGGAGCTACTATTAACCGACATAAACCACGTGAGCTAAATATGGAGTTTGATGTATACGTCCCATCGAGAGGACCTAACATACCTTTCTAGGGACATAAAGGCATGATTGTGGCGTGATCACAAATATTGATGCCCAATAGAGGAGACTTATATTCCTATGCGGACACGTTTTTCTGGATCTATGAGGATACGTTGAACCCTAGTCAAACTCGGTGCTAAGTCTACTCCCAACTGATTATGTATATAACTAAAATGCAACAGAAATACTAAATAGCTCAAAACTGACATGTTGTCTGAGAATGCAACATTTATATACTGAGAATTTCAAATTCAAAATCTGAAGTATGATGTTTCTGTCTGACTGACCTAGAAAATGTAAGTCATGAACTAAATGAATTTACACAAACTAGGGTTCTGAGTATTATATAGGGAATTATGCAAATTTTCCAAGAAAACATGCTATTTCGATTAAGGATACTAAAATAACTAAAATCCCAACTAATCTTCTAGGTTTTAGAAACCCTAGGTCTAAACAAGATATAAATAATCAAGGAATTGACTGAATTCTAGGGACCTAATGGATGAAAGGAATCCACTAGTGAAATCCCACATACCTGGTGACGAAATCTATGGAGAAATCCAATGGATTTTGGGGATGAAATTTTAAGAATGCTTCTGCTTGTTCTTGGGAAAACTATCACATCTTTTCTCTCCTTTTCGTTCTAACTTAGGTGATTTTACGAGAATGAGGGTTTTAGATAGTTTCTGACTAGTTTACAAAGCTTAGATGGATTAAAACGACGTAGTTTAAGCATTAAACGACATAGTTTAAGGACCAAACACATAACGGAAAAGACTGATGTGACGCTGACTTCAATGTTGCTGAAATGACTTCAAAGGGGGCTTCACGGGCCGTCATGATCATGATGGCCCATCTAGAAGCTCGTGAAGATGCCCTACCCGATAAAGTTTCACTAATATGGGCATAATGTTTTACTTGTAGCTTGGAAATATGAAAGCTAGGTGGCGTTGGAAAGAGGAATCAGAGCTCTTTAATTTGATAGGTCATGGGAAACCTAATTCATTTTGTGCTCAAATATATGGCCGTTTGAAGTTGACCATAAACTCCAAGTCTGACAAGTCTCCTTCACGGACGAGTTTACTATCCATGTGGATCTCCACAGACCGTTTAGACGTCTCTGCTTCTTAATAGTGACTTTAGAGGTGAAACATTACTTAAAAGATGTCAAATTGACTATAAGACAGGCTACTTTAGGTTCAGATGGGGTTTTGATGTTTGCTGGCCGGTTGTGTGTTTCAATAGTTGGAGAATTGATTCAGTTGATCCTTAATGAGGACCATGATTCCATTCATTCTATCCATAATTCAGGCACTGCTAAGATGCATCGTGACTTGAGGTAGCATTACTGGTGAAGCGGTATGAGGAGGGACATCTCAAACTATGTGTCCCATTGCTTGTATTGCCAGCAGGTGAAGGCTGATCATTTAAGGCCTGGTGGTGGGTTGCATAGATTACCCATTCCTTAGTTGAAGTTGTGGCGCATCACCATAGATTTCGTGGTGGGTTTACCTCGGACTTCTAGAGGTGTTGACAACATTTCGGTCATCGTGGCTCAATTGACCAAATCAACACACTTCCTTCGAGTTCATACTTCCTTCAAAGGTATTCCATCTTCATGGTGTGCATGTTTCTATTATTTCAGCAGGGGTTCACAGTTCACCTCCAGTGTTTGGAGGGTATTTCAGGAGAAGTTGGGCACCCGTGTTGATCTTAGCACAACATTTCACCCACAAACTAATGGCCAGTCAGAGCGTACTATTTAGTCTCTTGAGGATATATTGTGGGCCTGTGTTATGGACTTTGGAGGTTAGTGGGACCATTTCTTGCCTTTGACGGAGTTTGTGTACAACAATTGCTACCATTCTAGCATTTTGATAGCCCCGTTTGAGGCCTTGTATGGTAGGCGTTATTGCACTTTAGTTAGTTGTTTGAGTCCTATGCCGCATGGTACAGACTTGTTTCAGGAAACCATAGTTCATGTGACATTATTTCAGTATAGGCTCAAGACGGCTTAAAGTAGACATTAGAGTTATGCGGATCACAAGCGTCGATCGTTGAGATTTGTCGTTGGTGATCGGCGTATTCCTCCGAGTATCGGCCATGAAGGACGTGATGAGATTTTGGAGGCGGCGTAAGCTTAGCCATAATGTGGCCTGTGAGTTACCTTAACCCCAACATACTCAGCTATTTACCCAGTTTTCCATGTTTCAATGCTGCGCCGGTATGTTTCAGATGAGTCTCATGTGCTCCAGTATGATTTCGTTGAGTTGGATGATCGCCTAACCTCTAATGAAGAGCCATTTTCTATTTTTCCCAGAGATGTGGGGCACCTGAGGTCTAGATCCATTCCTATGGTGAATGTCCGTTAGAAGCATCATCCAGTTGAGGAGTGGGAGACCAGGTGGGAGATGCGGGATTAGTTCCTCAACTTATATGTGCCCTCAGGAACTTCTTGACTCTTACTTTTGCGGATGAAATTCCTTTTAGTAGTTAATTTTGTAATGACCCTCCAGGTCATTTCTGTATTTATGCCTCCTTTCTGTCATTTAGAGTATTCATGTAGCGACCACAAATCACTTATGACTTGTTGGCACTGACTGTTCTGCCGTTTGGTCGTTCGTTTGGGTGTTATGCTCGTTTTCCTGTTTTGGAGCTTTTGAAACTTGAAAATTTGATTTCAGTCATAAGCTCAGGTAAATGACCTCTTATGGGAATTGTGACGGTTGCATCAGCACCAGAAAGGCAAAGTTAGGCTAGTAGCATGGTTAGCACGAGTCCTGAGTCTTTCAGTGTGACTTTGGGGTCATTTGGCGCTTTAGCCTTCGAATTTTGGCTTAAGTTTGACTTTAGTCAACATTCTTGGTAAATGCGCTCAGATGAGAATTTTGTCAGCACGGTTAGTTTTGGAATGCCGAGTTTGGTTTAGAACGACACTTCGTGCGCTAAACCAAGGCTTCTGGTCTTATTTTGAGGGCCGTTGTGTAAATTGTCTAAAAATGGCATTTCGGTGTAGGGCCCATTTTTTGTCGAGATGACCTTGTAAATAAATTTCGACTGCAACATTTAGTCTGGAATGTCAAATTTAGGGTGTATCATATCTGGTTTATCTTCATCGGGTACCGAATGAATTTCGAGGGTCCATTCGGAGACTTTTAAAAATACAAAATATCAAAATCTGTTGTTGCTGGTGCAGACCTTTAGCGACCAGAATTCAATATTTGGTGACCAGATTTAGTTCTTAGCGACCAGAACTTGCTGCTATTTATATAGCGAGAAATCAGATTCAACCCCATTTTAAAACTTTGATATCTCAAGTTCTAGAGCTCCGTTTTGGGTGATTCGAAGGTCGGTGTGTTTGGGTTTGCGTTATCTATGTGAGAGACTGTCCGGACAAAGTCCAAAAGTCTCCGATTGTGATGTATATGTATTGTAAGTGGCTGCCCCAAGTTTTCTTTTGCGTAAAGTTTTGCATTTTGGTTTGTTGTTGCATGGAGCTTTTCTGAGCCCGGGAGGTGCTCCGTTTTGGAACACAATCTCGGGGGAGGGTTTAGGACCTCTTCACGAAGTCAATTTCATAAATTCTGGAGCGGGTCCCACATTTCCCGATTTTGACTCTGAAATTGGGTTGTCTTTGATTTTGATGATTTTAGTGTCTAAACTACCGTGTTGATGCTGTGATTCTATTTTTGATAGCATGGCATTAATTCGAGGCCGTTTGGAAGGAAAAGGCTCTGAAATAGTGATTTGAAGCGCGCACAACATAACTTCAAGTAGGCTACAACTTCCTTTCCTTTCCTTTAGATTGAGCCTGATTGTGTAATTGCATTCTGAATTGTATGAATCTGGGGTGGGTTGCTAGTATTTCTTCTTATTTTTCTCACAAACCATATTGTAGGGTTGATTTTCGAGTTGTTTTGGGGTTAGTACCATGCTATCGGAGGGGTTGTTTATTTGTGGGTATTTGTGAATTACTTGTTGGGCTGTTTATTTGTCGTTGCATGAATAGTATCTAGTTGACTATTTACTTATGTTGGAATTTATCTTTGGCCTTAGTCTAGGATAGACTAGTGTTGCCTTAGACCCATGCACCTGCTTGACTTAAGTGTGTATCACCGATTCGATTGGACTAGGTCCTTGTAGATCGCTATAACAGACTTGGGTTTGCTAGTTGAGTCTAGCTTTGGACTTTTTATTGCTTGTGATCCTTCGGGCTTCTCTCCCCATTTCTGTGATGCCGATGAGTTACCAGAGGCATAGTATTTTCCTAGTTTTGGTATTTCATGTTCGGTTCTGGTGTGAGGAAGTTGGAAGTGGACGTCGATCAACGATGGCTTGGAGTTGATCAACCTGTTTTGATATGGTTGGTAGTGGACGTCAATCCTTGATAGTTTGGAATTTGAGATCCTTTACGAAGTTGATTTTACCTGCACACTCTAGCTGGCATTGGGCAGGCCCCCAAGAGTGATAGCTTATTCACCTGATTGACATTGGGCAGGGTCCCGAGGTGGTTAGCTGGCTGGGTAGTTGGATATAAGTTATTTAAGTTCATCTTCGGATTTGACAGGCCCGCACAATTTTTTTGGCTAAGGAAGGGCCCCTGGGAGTGTTAGATAGAAAACTTGGCTGGCTTGGGCAAGATGCCCGGAGTATTAGCCTATTCGGCAGTTGGATTAAGGCTTTTGGATAGGATTGATATACCCCTGCGCGACACTCGCTTGGCTGGGTAATGCCTCGAATTTCCTGGTGGTCTAGGTGGCCCGATGTGGAAGTCAAACTTGTTGATTGGGTTGGAGTTGTTGGTTGTGTCGGTTTGGAGTTGGGTTTCCTTTGGGTTCCGTAATTTGGCTTCTCTGTGTTCCTGTCGGGCTTATGGGAGTTTGTTCAGGTTCTTGTTAGTGTGTGCGTGAGTGTACCTAGCGGATCTTTGGAGGAGGCCTAGTTGAGTTTACGTTAAATATCCTTAGACTAGTTCTCTCATTGTTTTGCTCTTATTTCTGTTGACCTCTATTCGTGTTTGATTCTATCTTATCCATCTATTTTTACCTTTCTTGCTCAGTTAGCCTATGATACCTACTGGGTACCTTTTGCTTTAATACTCATGCTACACTCTACAATTACTTTTGTGATGCAGGTCCGAGTAGCAGCTATTAGCGTTGAGTTCGAGCCTGCAACAGTCTGTTCTTGAGACAAGGGTGAGCACATGACATTCTGGGAATTCTTGTCTCCATTCCATATTTACATTTTGACTTACCTTTTGCTTTTTTTGAGGTAGTCTTGTTTTTGTTGTCCACTTTTGGGACTTGTACTCTTTCAGTAGTTCTGTACATGTGACTACAAGGTTCTGGGAGGTATCTTTTGTATATATAGTTTTGGATTCGTTTCCACCTTCCTCCTATGTGTTCTGTTTATTTATTCTTAGCTTTGTTTAGGATAGTTTCCCCTCCCCCAAGTCTCATTACTCTCAAGTTCCGAGACAGGGTTTGGCTTGCCTACTAGGGGGTTGATAGGCGCCATCATGGCTCGAGAAATCGGGTCGTGACAAATAATGAATAACGCGGAAGACATAATCAACATAATTAAACTCCCAAAACCTGGTTGTCACTTGCACAAGCCTCTAATGTATTAAAATAGATTAAATTAACAACATAAGTCTCAAATGATATTATCTTTAAAGTTGAAAATAATAATAAATAGGAGTAAAAGAGTCCACTGAGATGATAAACAACTACCTCACAATTCTCTATAAAAAGCCTCACACAAGAAGAGAAGAGAGGTGAGTACCTAACAACATGGTACTGTAACACCTCACTATTTGAAAGAACTAGAAAGAGCTAGAATTAGAAAGAGTCAGTTTTGGAAAGAATGAAAAATCTGAAAATTGGTCAAGTTATGTTAAGTTTGGGTTTTGGGTCAACTTCAAACGACCATAACTCCTAGCTCAGAATGAATTAGGTGTACTACAGGATACCGTAGGAAATATCTCTGAATTATCTTTCCAACGCCATCGAGTTTGCTCATTTCTGAGTTCGTATGAGGGGGATATGTCCATTCAAAGTTGGGATGCCTAGATAAGGAAAGTCAAAACCGGATTTTAGGAAGGTATTTTGGTCTTTTCAATATCCAATTATTTAAATTTCGTTTTGGTAATTAAGTTGGGTCTAAACTCATTTGGTTCAGTTTACGTTCATCAAAAAGAGGTAGGGTTTTGAGAGAATAGAAAAGAAGAGGAGAAGAGACAATGAATCGTCAAGTTCTTGAAGCTACGATCGTAGATTTTGTCAAGAGGTGATCCCTACGAGGTATGTGAGATTACATAGCATTGGGTAGGTTCACCCACACGCCAATCATGATTCGATTCAGTGTAATTGTGTTCTTGAAAGAAAAGATTATGAGTTCTTGATGAAATTTGTTTATGTTCTTGTGGGTTCTTACTGTTGGAGTTGTTGAGAAGTTTATTGAGTTTGATTCAAAAAATTAAGTGTTATCTTTAGTATATTCTTACATATTTTAGTGATATAGTCCAATCAAAGTGATTGGAAAAAGAACATATTAAATCTAAAGGGTTTAGAGTTGAAAAACGAGCAACAAAATTCATCAAAAACCTGTGGAGGGGGCTGGGGCGTCGCGCCACTCAGAGTGCCCCAAAGGGACTTCTGAATTTTGATCTCAGGGGTGCTGCACCAGCTAGTGTTCCCCAACCCAGCTTCTGAAGTTTTCCCTCTGGCACCCCGCGCCACTCATAGCGTCAGGGACGTCAGGTCTTCCACATTTTCCCACTTCTTTCCGTTTGAGTTCCCTAGCAACGTACCTAAGTTTTCTAGTTGATTTCTACACTCTAAGGTACGTCTAAATACCATGAAATCATTCATAAACATGAGATAATGAGCCTTGAATCCATAATTAAATTCAAAGAAAGTTAAGAGTTAAGTTTAGAGAAGTTCATAGAGTTTTCCCAAAGTCTTTTGCAAACGTTTTAACTTTGTTTTAAGACTTGAGTTTTGAGTTGACTAAAGAGTAGAGATTGAAGTTCATTTCCTCAAAAAGAGTATATCGGGACTATGTATTCCCAAAGAGCAAATGTTCTCACATTTAAAGAAGAGAGGAAACTCCAATTTCCAAGAGAGTCTTTGAGCTAGTTTTTGAGTAATTATGTCAAATCACAGAAAGATTTTTTGTTTTAAAAAATATGAGCTGAGTATATTTCGGGAGTAGTATTGAGCACCTATTTTGGGATGAGTTCATAATAACTCAAGTCTTCATAAACCATGTAGTCATCGTGGGTAAGAAAAGGTCATACTTTTTAGATGATTCCTTAGTTCTTTTTAGCATAGACTAGTGGATCCATTTAGTTGAAGCGTTCTCTATCACGGCAAGGTATAGGACAGTTTTGGCAGCGTGGGTGAGACACTATATCATCACTTTAGCTCATAGTGATGGTTGTCGGTTAGGGAAACTCCCACAATATTATATTACTTTATATGTAAACTGAGTTGTTTTTGTATTTCTTTAACATTGAGTTGCTACCTACTGTTTTAAATGCCTTGTATAAACTGCACCTTTATTATTTTTTTACTTTGCATTTGAGTTAAGTATCCTTGAGTTGAGTAAAGCTAAGGTAAGTGTTCTCTTCAGATTCTTTTCATGCTTATGTCATGCTTAGTTTTCCCCTCGCATACTCGTACATTCAATGTACTGATGCCATTTGGCCTGCATCATTTTATGATGCAAATACCGAAAATCAAGATCAGTATCAAGAGCCTCGTGATCCAGTTGAGCATGTCAGAGTTAGTTGGTGAGCCTCCTTGCTTCCGGAGGATTCCCTTTTATTATTTTGTTAGTCAGTTGTTAGGATGATCGGGGGTCTTGTACCGACATCCCTCTTCGTATCTAGAGGCTTCATAGACAGTCATATGTTAGTTCTTTAGTCTTCTATTTCAGATGTTTTGCTAAAAGACTTGAGTTGCCACTTTGGCTAGTTTGAATGTCTATCCTTAAAACGTTCTAATTGAGACAGTTGTTTAAAGTTGCATTTGAATCCTTTTATTAATGCTTTAAGTCTTCCGCGATGAGTTAAGCCAGGCCGAAGGTCCGCTTCGGGCCAGCAATGGTTCTCGACTACCAGTCCCGCCCAGGGTGTAGGCTCGAGGAGTGAAAAAGTTGGTATCAGAGTACTGAGTTCAAGAGTCCTAGGGAGTCTATGAAGCTGTGTTAGTAGAGTCCTAGTTATTGGTGTGAAGTGCGCCACATCTATTATTAGGAGGTTGCGACACTTAGGAATTTTTTCACTTCTTTTATACTCATTTCGTGCTATAGAGTTCATCTCTAAAGAGTTTCCTCTAACCCATGCTTACGCGCATCTTTCAGATTATGCCTCCACGAAGAGCTGTCACAGGTTGTCCTGCTAGAAGGAACATTGAGAAACAAGGGGTACCTAATGCACCAGAAGTGCAACCCCAAGGAGAGGTTACCAAAGTCGAATTTTGGGAAGCAATCCGAATGCTAAGTCAAGCACTGACAAACTAAGTTGGGCGACAAAGAGGGGCTCAACAGAAAGAGGCTGATACTTCGGGAATCCACGAATTCATGAGGCTGAATCCTCCAATCTTCCCTTGTTCAAGCACTACTGAGGATCCATTTTTTTTTTATTGAGGAACTGCAAAAGGTATTTGAGGTTATGCACATTGCTGATGTTGAGCGAGCGGAACTAGCTACATATCAACTGAAGAATGTTGCTAGGACTCGGTTTGACTAGTGGAAGAAGAGTAGAGCTGAGAGTGCACCAATTTTGAGTTGGGCTATGTTTGAGGAGTCTTTCTTAGGGCGTTTGTTTCCCTGGGAATTGAGAGAAGCCAAGGTACGAGAATTTGTTACCCTTAAGCAGGATTCACTAAGTGTCCATGAGTATAGTTTGAAGTTCACCCAACTTTCCCGATATGCTTCGGAGATTGTTGCAGATATGAGGAGCAGGATGAGTCTATTTGTTGCTCAGTTATCTCGTCTGTCAAGCAAGGAGGGCAAGGCAACTATGTTAATAGGGGACATGGATATAGCAAGGTTGATTATTTATGTGAAGCAGGTTGAGGAAGAGAAGATGAGGGACAGGGAAGAGTTTAGAAACAAGAAAGCTAAGATAGGGAATGAGTCCGGGCAGCAGAGGAGTAATGTGAACCGTTCTTCTTTCCATCAAAAGAAAAAGGGACCTTTAGAAAAGGTGAGTATAATAGTCAAAATTCACAGCACTTCAGAGCTAGACATATACAGTCTCAAGGTAGTGTGGCACAAGGTGGTAACTGGGCTCCTGCTTGTGCTAAGTGTGGTAGGCTCCACTGGTTGTTTCAAGTATGGTCAAGAGGGTCACTTCATGAAAGAGTGCCCTAAGAACCGGCAAGGTAATGGGAATCAGAGAAATAGAGCCCAATCTTCATCAGTTACTCCACCAGACAGAACAATATCTATAGGAGCAACTTCAAGGGCAGGCGGAGGAGCAAACCATCTTTATACTATCACGAGTCGTCAAGAGCAAGAGAATTCTCCAGATGTTGTCATTGGTTTGATTAAAGTCTTTACTCTTAATGTATATGCTTTGCTAGACCCAAGAGCGAGTTTATCTTTTGTGACTCCTTATGTTGCAATGAAAGTTAATGTTCTTCTAGAGAAACTTTGTGAGCCCTTTTGTGTTTCTACACCGGTTGGGGAGTTTATTCTAGCTGAGCGAGTCTATCATGATTGTACAATTTCCATTAGTCACAATAGCACCATGGCTGATTTAGATGAGTTAGACATGGTTGTCTTCATGCGTGTTATGCCTCCATTGATTGTAGAACTCGAGTTGTCATGTTCCAGTTTCCCAATGAGCCAGTTATAGAGTGGATTAGAAGTTTAGCAGTGCCTAAGGGTCATTTCGTTTAGTACCTTTAGGAACGGAAATTAGTTTCCAATGGTTGTGTCTATCACTTAGTCAGAGTTAATGACTCTAGTGTTTAAACACCTCATATTGAGTCAGTGCCAATTGTGAGTGAGTTTCCAGAAGTCTTTCCTGATGATCTACCCGGAGTCCCTCCTGAGAGAGAAATAGACTTCGATATAGATATTTTTCCTGATACTCGTCCAATATCTATTCTGCCATATAGAATGGCTCCAACAGAGTTGAAAGAGCTAAAAGAATAGTTGAAAGATCTCCTTGGTAAGGGTTTTATTCGACCAAGTGTCTCACCTTGGGGCGCTCCGGTCTTATTTGTGAGGAAGAAAGATGGTTCCCTTAGAATGGGTATAAATTACCGCCAGTTGAACAAGGTTACCATCAAGAATAAGTATCATTTTCCAAGAATTGATGATCTTTTCAATCAGTTTCAGGGTTCCACCTATTTCTCTAAGATAGACCTCAGATCAGGCTACCATCAGTTGAGGGTAAGGGAATGTGATATCCCAAACACAGCTTCCAATACCCGTTATGGTCATTATGAGTTCCTAGTTATGTCCTTTGGTTTGAACAATGCACATTCAACATTCATGGACCTTATGAATAGAGTATTCAAGCCTTATTTATATATGGTTGTTATCGTATTCATTAATGACATACTAATCTATTCGAGGAATGAGGAAGAACATGCTAGCCATCTCAGAATAGTTCTCCAAACTATAAAGGATAGGAAGCTTTATGCTAAGTTCTCAAAATGTGAGTTTCGGCTTGAGACTGTGGCATTCTTAGGCCACATTGTTTCCGATGATAGAATTAGAGTTGATAACCAGGAAATAGAGGTAGTGCAGAATTGGCCTAGACCCACATCTCCAACTGATATTAGGAGTTTCTTGGGGTTGGCCGGATATTATAAAAGGTTCGTAGAGGGGTTCTCATCTATTTCATCCTCTTTGACCAAGTTGACGCAAAAAATAATAAAGTTTCAATGGTCTGAAACGTGTGAAAAAAGCTTTCAGGAATTGAAAAAGAGGTTGATTGCTGCCCAGTATTGACCTTACCAGAAGGTACTCAAGGTTTTGTCATATATTGTGATGCTTCTAGAGTTGGTTTGGGTTATGTGTTAATGTAGAATGACAAAGTTATAGCTTATGCCTCCAGACAACTGAAAGTTTATGTGAAGAATTACCCAACCCAAGATCTAGAGTTGGCTGTCGTAGTATTTTATTTTAAAATATGGCGCCATTATTTGTATGGTGTTCATGTTGATGTATTCACTGATTACAAGAGTCTTCGGTTTGTGTTTAGTTAGAAAGAGCTTAATCTCAGACAACAAAGGTGGTTAGAGTTAATCAAAGATTATGACATGAGTAACTTTTATCACCCAAGTTGTCACTCCCCGAGGTTACCCCCTGGACGCGGACACGGGACCTAGGATCACAACTGACCCCAAGCTAACCCTACTGGCATAATCATGAGCATACTAAAGATAACTGAATAATAAAAACTGTGTGGAAGCTATAATCATAAATAAAATGAAAAAACGGGGGAAAATACCCAAACATGGGTTCATGGGGATTTCTTTCTAAAAACCATTAATAATCATTAATAACAATATAAATCATCATTTAAAACCTTTTTATGCAAGAACCCATGCTAGAATCGAAATTAGGACTTTAGGGTTTTTGAAGAACTTTGAAAATACTTTGAATTGGCTCTTTGATTAAAAATGGAATCAAAGATAAAGAGTCCCCATACCTTAATATTGAAAAAGCCCACGAAAATCAATGAAAGAAGCCTCCAATTTGAAACCCTAGTTCTTCACCCTTCTTCTTCCTTGAACTTGAGGGAAAATATTTGAGAGAAGGAATGATTTTGAAAATTCTAATTGGAGTGACTTAAATGAAAGAATTTGGTCAAAAAGGGGCTTTATAATTGCTAGGAAAGGCAAAGAATAATAAGAA
>JAJOOO010079980.1:0-31266 GCA_029582685.1 Solanum piurae
GGAAAAGAATTAAGGACCCACAAAGTTAAACTTAAAAGTGTTCACTAAACCCGGCTAAACTCGTCCTTTTGGACAGTGCTTCACTATTTCGGGCATAAATTTTTGCTCCAAGGTCGGAATTGGGAAAACTCGGTGGCGTTGGAAAGAGGACCCAGAGACCTTTAATTGGATAGGTAAAGGTACACCTAATTCAATTTGAGCTAAAAGATCTGACCATTTAAAGTTGACCCTTACAACTCACTAGTTCAAATGACTAGTTTCCGGACGTCACGGTCATTTCTCATCATTTCATCAAGTTCTCAACTCCAAACTCACATGTGAGGCTCTAGTTTCACTAGTTTGTTTTTAGGGTCGTTACACAACTCTTGTATGATCTGAACATCCTCAACTGGAACAACCCGAGAAGGGTCTCCTACGCACTTTCGTAGCATCAATACATGGAAAATTGGATGAACAGATTATAGCCTTAAAGGCAATTCTAACTCATAAGCCACTCGTCCTACCCTCCAAAGGATCCGATATGGCCCAATGAATCTTGGACTAAGCTTGCCTTTCTTGCCAAATCTCATAAAACCCTTAATAGGCGAGACTTTTAAGAATACCCTGTCATCAACACAAAATTCTATGTCCCTTCGTCGCACATCTGACTATGACTTCTGTTGGCTTTGAGCTGTTAGAAACCTCTCCCAAATGAGCTTAACCTGCTCCACTGTCTGCTGTACTAAGTCAAGTCCAATCAACCCTGACTCACTTACCTCGAACCATCCAATGGGGGATCTACATTTTCTCCAAAACAAAGCCTTATAAGGTGCCATCCCGATGTTGGAATGATAACTATTATTGTATGCAAACTCAATAAGAGGCAAGTGGTCATCCCAACTTCCCTTGAAGTCTAGAGCGCATGCCCGTAACATATCCTCGAGTGTCAAAATTATGCGCTCAGACTGGCTATCTGTCTGAGGGTGAAGGGTTGTACTAAGATTACCTTGTGTCCCAGTCCTTTGTGAAAGGACTTTCAGAAGTTAGCGGTAAATTGTGCTTCTCTATCAGCGATAATAGATACTGGGACACCATGTAGACTAACAATCTCTCTAATATAGAGCCCTGCATATTTTTTGGCCGTAAAAGTAGCCCTGACTGGTAAGAAGTGGGGTGATTTTGTTAGTTTGTCAACAATTACCCAAATATAGTCAAACTTACGATGCGGTTGAGGTAACCCTGTGATAAAATGCATATTACTTTATTCTCACTTCCACAAGGGAATGAAAATCTCCTGGACTAGCCCAGCGGGCTTTTGGTGCTCAACCTTCACTTGTTGGTAGTTAGGACACTGTGCCACAAACTGAGCAACGTCCTTCATCTCGTGCCACCAATAGATCTCCTTAATATTATGGTACATCTTTGTCGAACCAGGGTGAATAAAATAACGGGAATGATGTTCCTCTTCCATAATCTGATGTTGAAGCCATGCAACATCTTGAACACACAATTGACCGTTATATCCGAGGACTCCATCTCCTGCTATATCAAGTGCTAAAGACTGCTGATCCTGAGACTTGGCTATGAGCTGTTCTAAGCTAGGATCCTCCTGTTACCGTGCTTTTACCTCCACAACTATAGATGATATGGTTGTAACCTGAATTGTGACCCCACTATCGTCTTCCCTTAACAATTTAACTCCAAGCTAGCTAACTGATGAAGCTTTCGTACTAGCTCACGCTTCTCAACACCTAAATAGGATAAACTACCCATATATCTTCGACTGAGGGCATAGGCTACCACATTCGCCTTTCCTGGATGATATAAAATATCCACATCGTAGTCTTTCAGTAACTCAAGCCATCGACGCTGTCACAAATTTAACTCCTTCTGCCTAAAGATATATTGAAGGCTTTTATCATTTGTGAAGATGTCAACATGAACGCCCTACAAATAGTGTCTCCAGATCTTTAATGCATGCACAACTACATCCAACTCTAAATCGTAGGTCGGATAGTTCATCTCATGCTTCCTCAACTGCCTTGAAACATATGAGATAACCTTACCACGTTGAATTAGAACACATTCCAACCCAAAACCAAAAGAATCACAGTACATTGCATAGATCTCTGAACCCTCTGGCGATGCTAGACTGGTGTTGATGTCAACTTGCCCTTCAGCTCATGAAAACTATGCTTGCAAGCTTCAGTCCACTGGGCTTAGCAACTTGTTGAGTCAACTTCGTTAATGGTAATGAAAGTGAAGAAAACCCCTATACAAACCTTCTGTAGTACCCAACTAACCCTAAGAAACTACAAACCTCAGTCGGATTCATGGGTGTGGTCCAAGTCTTTACGACCTCAATCTTTTGTGTATCAACCGTAATACCTGCATCTGATACAATGTGGCCTAAGAAAGCTACATAGTCCAATCAGAACTCACACTTAGAAAACATTGCATAAAGTTCTCAGTCTGGAAGTACCTGAAGGACTTCTCATAAATGATCTGCATGCTTAGCTTTTGAACTTGAATACATAAAAATATCATCAATAAATACAATTACAAACAAGTGTAGATACAACCTGAATATACTATTCATCAGGTCCATGAACACTGTTGGGGAATTAGTTAATCCAAAAAACATTACCAAGAATTCAAAGTGTCCATATCTAGTTCTAAAAGTTGTCTTTGGAACGTCATTCTCCTGAACTCGTACCTGGTGGTACCCTGATCTTAAATCAATCTTTGAGAAGCACTTAGCACCTTGTAACTAATCAAACAAGTCATCGATCCTCAGAAGGGGATACTTATTCTTTATAGTCGCCTTATTCAGCTATCGGTAATCGATACACATTCTCAGTGAGCCATCTTTATTCCACACAAATAAAACTGACACACTTCATGGTGAAGCACTAGGCCTGATAATGCCTTTATCCAGCAAGTCTTTCAGCTGATCCTTCAACACCTTTAGCTCAGCAAGATCCATTTTATAAGAAGGGATAGATACGGGTTGTGTACCTGGTAGCATATCGATAGCAAAATCAATTTCCTATTCTGGAAGGATACCTAGAAGCTCATCTGGAAATATATCTAGAAACTCATTAACTACCAGACTAGATTGAAGAGTCGATGGTTCTGTATCTATATCATGAACGCGAACAAGATGATAAATATGACCATTAGTAATGATCCTCCCCGCCTTAAGATAGGAAATAAACCTACATTTTGGCGTTGTTGTATCGCCTTTCCATTCCCGAATTGCCTCTAATGGAAACTGGAATCTAACAATCTTTGTCCGACATTCAACATTAGCATAAGAGGACGCTAACCAGTCCATACCCATAATGATGTCGAAATTGACCATCTCTAACTCTACCAGGTGTACAGAGGTCTGACGGTCGATAATTTCTATCGTGCAACCTCGATATACTCTTCTGGCAATAATAGATTCACCAACTGGTGTAGCTATAAGAAAGGGTCGATCTAATGACTCTGCTACTATACATAACTTCCCCACAATAAATGGAGTAACATAAGACATAGTAGATCAATGATCTATCAAGGCATAAACACAAAAGGAGCAAACAATCAATGTACCTGTCACAACATTGGTTATGACTCTGAGTCTTGTCGGCCGGCTAGTGAATATGTACGGTTCTGGCCACTACCAGAACTAGATGCTCCCTCTCTGTCTCTGCCTCTACATGCTGAAGTCTGGGGTTCACGCCCTATAGACTGTGCTAATGAGGAGGAATCTACTACTGACCCGATCGACTGACCTATACCACCCTGACCTATGGTCAGGCAGTTTCTCCACCCATGCCCCTCCTGTCCACATAAATAACAACCTGTTGAATCCTACCTGCACCTCCCTAAATGCATCTTACTGCAAGAAGCGCAACACGATGGGGCTGTCCTAGCCTGGCCTGAATCCCTCTACTATTGAGAGCCAAACAATCGTGAACCCTCACATGGGCCTGACTGTCCCTGATGATAAAATCTACTACCCTGGAATTGCTGTGGTGGAGGTCTAGGTGGCCTACTAGAATATCGGGGTCTAGGACCACCCTGAAAATCTCCCTGTGAACAAGCGTGCCTAGCCCTCTTCTATCTCTTTCTCTCAACCCTATCACTCATATACTGTAGATGTCGGCGATCCTCTATACCTTGTGCAAAATCCTGAATTCGCGAGATATCTATATTATTATTTAGTGCAGCGGTAGAACAATCATCGATATAGTCTGAGTCAAGCCCTCCCACAAATATACGCACGCTGTCATGCATCGTATCAACAAATGCTGGTGCATATCTAGCCAATGAATCAAATCTCAGCTCGTACTCTGGGACACTCATGCTGCCCTATCGGAGGTTTAGAAACTGGTCTACCCGGGCATTCCTAATATCTCGAGGTAAATAGTGATCTATGAAAGCTTCTGTAAAGTTATCCCAAGTGAGTAGAAATGCATATTTTCCCCTAGATCTCTCCCAACTATCGTACCTCAATACTGCAACATCACACAATTGAAATTCTGCTAACTCAACTGAATATGACGCTGAGGCATGCATGACTTTGAAGATCCTATGAAGCTGATCAACAAAGTGCTGAGGGTCCTCTCTGCCATCTTTCTCTGTAAACTGTGGAGGATTCAAGGCAAGAAATTCACGAACTCTCGAATTTCTGGGTCCTTCAAAAAGTCCGGCAACATCTAGCGCAACTGTTTGGCGCTGTGCAGCTACTAACTGTGCTAACATACATACTGCACTCATGAAATCCTGATCAGATGGAATAGAAGGAACTAGAGGTGGTACCGCTGGTTGAGCCGGGGGTTCTGTTGCCCTTGAAGGCTCCTGAAGTGGTGGAGAAGCTATAGGGGGCTGAAAAGATGTCTCCCCCTCTACCTGTGGTACCTTGCCGGTACCCTCGCCTGCAGCTGTATCTAGCCCCTAGAATGTTAGTCGTCTCTATCTGCATACAAATATCAATTATAAGCCAGAAACCTCAACCCTTAAGACACCGCTCTATAACACGAGGTGAGCAAAAGAATGATAGTCATTATAACATGCTCGGTAGCTTTTTGATTATCAAATGTGGTGCACAACACATATATAAATAAAACTCTACTAGAAACGACTTGCAAACTCCCTAGGATACGATGTTTATCTGATACCAAGTTTGTCACGCCTCAAACTCAAGGGGCACAACTGGCTCCTAATGCCAAAACTCAGACCCAAGCTGACCTTGCTGAACCATTTGCTGCTAGATCATGGCAGCCACACACAGTTAAGAAAACAAATAAGTATATATCGGCTTAAAATTAAGCCCTCGACCGACAATGCCCCTGTCAATAGATCAATAAAAGAAAAAACTACTCCCAAGAGTTCATATAAAGAAATAGTCAATTAGCACAGAAGTCTTGATTGGATCGTCGAGGCCACCATGATCTATATATCAAAACTAAAAGCATGTATATATCAAGAAAATACATCAAATAGCAAACAACTTCAGCAAACTAATAAACTAGGCCAGCATGACCATAACGCAGCTATACACCCCAACCACTAGTGTGCAAGCCTCTAAGAGTAGTAAAGATTGGCGGGACAGGCCCCAACCTACCCATTAAAATATATATAACAAAAGCTAACAAACCTCCAAACTCTGGAAGCTCTAGAGGAAAGGGGTTAGCCAACCTGATAGAAGTCAATCCTGATATTGAGGAGGTCTAGTAGGTTGTCTATAGGGACCTGTAGGCATTAATGCAGCTTCTAAGGAAACATGATAGCCAACCGGATAGAAGTCAATCGTGCTATTGAGGAGGTCTACTAGTTTGTCTGTCTGGACCTGCAGGCATTAATGTTGTACCCCCAGGCAATGGGGCATCAGTAAGAAATAATGTACCGAGTATGAAAGGCAATAGACTATGAGTAGGTATCCTAATATACTGGAGTAATCCGATAAACAAATCAAGGACAAAATAAGTGTACTGTCCTGCTCCTAAATTTAAACATATCAAAAATGATAAAACAACAACCTAACCAAGTCCCCATAAGCTCGAAAGGTACAAACAACACATATGACCACCTACCTATGCCCCCATAAGCCAAGAAGGTGCCAATCGATCTATATACCCTATTAGTAGTCCCTTAGCCTTGTAGGCAGACACATAACCCTCTTAGGAAATAATATAGACCCGTAGGCAGCACATAGCTCTCTTAGGCATCAATATAGCTTATAGACAACTCATAGCCCTTTTAGGAAACAGCATGGCCCTGTAGGCAGAACATAGCCTTCTTAGGCGTAAATATAACCCCGTAGGCAACTCATATCCTTTCTAGGAATCAATATAGCCCTGTAGGAAACTCAAAGCCCTTCTAGGAATCATTATAGCCCTGTAGGAAGAACATAGCCCTTCTAGGCATAGATCACATTCCTACATCTAACTGCAATAGCCCCAAGGGAAACAATAATAATCCGATACTACCGACTTTTAATTACCTTCACGTGGCCTAACGACTTTTACTCACAACCCTCCTCGATACTACTACAAAGCAGGACCATAATCAACACACAAGAATAGAAGACACCACGATAATCCAATAAAAGATATGTATTTCCGTCGCAAATTGCTATTTGCGGCTTATCGTAGCTAGAGTCGATGAAAGAAAGGTCTTACCTTGATATTAAGTTCTTAATACACCTCAAAACCTTAAAATATGTCCAAACCCTTTCTGTCCCAACAACAAAGTATGATATGCTATGAAATCGATAAAACAAATTGTACCATGATGACGACCTCAACGCGTAGAACAACTTTCGTCAACGACTTAAGTCAAGAAAATCTATTATTTGGTTGATCCAAGAAATGGTTTTTCTAAGTTTTCAGGTTATTAACTAAAAAAAAGAAGAAAAATTCGAAGAAGAAGATATATAAAAAGTTCCACCGACCTAGGGCACCACCTCACGTGCCTGCTTACGCAGTCTCGTGAGAATGTAAATATCTCTCTATTGTGAAGTTGTATGAACGAACGGTTTGATGCGCTGGAAACTAGACTTGGAGACCTTCAATTTGATAGGTCGTGGGCCCATAAATCTTTACATGTTGGGAGAAAACCTCTGAGATATTTGACCCAAATTTCAGAGAAATCTTCAAAAAGGAACTTACAAGAACTTTCGCCAACTTTTATTTTGCCACTTACCTAACTTCAAAACTTGAGATACAAACCTTAAACACTTAAAATATGGCATACCACATCATTCTTAATTTATTACTCACCCTCTTTGTCTTTCCACGATGGTACACGTTAATTTAGACGTTTCAAAAAGTCAGGGTATTACACTTTGCTTACCCGACTGAGATGGTTACAGAGGCTGAAGATGCAGGTTTGCTATTTGTTTGCAAATGAGGTGTAAAGTTGATCGCACACAACTTTAGAATTGGCCACAAAAGCTACAGTGGATGCAATGGTGGCATCAAAAGAGGCCATGAGAGAATTTTGGATGAGTTTGTCTTGACGAAACTAATCCTTATACTCAGGGTTGGCTGTCGCAAAGTCGTCAGTGGTGACTATTTCGAGAGGGGAGAACTTAGTTCAGTCAAGATGACCATAGAGGTCATGGCCATGGAGCAACATGGAAATTTGGGCCTTCCAAATGGTGAAGTTATGGCTCTTACACAGTTTAATAGGATACTTGGGTGATTGGTTGAATTGAACCAAGTGTTTGAGGACAGGGGCAATATCGACATTGATAACTGGGGTGGAAGGGGCCATTCGTGCATAATTTATTTTTGATCAGCGTACTCATTAGAGTGTTTTGATGCTGATACCATATATGTTTAGACAAGTAGAATGGAAATAGTATATTCATTAATAAGACTCCAATGGAGTTTATATACATATCAAACGAAATAGATTATGCAAAGCTAACTACTAGGAAATAGGAGCAGCTTAAGGTACGTGAGCAATCCTAACTAAACACTTGACTCCTAAATAAACTAAAATCCTAATTTTAAGCTAGTGCTGTTACGTGCACAATATATGCACACTAGTATTTCCATGATGATTTAACCCCACAATCATTCAGAATCCACACATCATAATGATGTCTTTCGTAGTTACAAATTACTACAAGATCATTTCCTAAAATTTGAAACTTCAAATCGAATTTGCCTTCTCCACAATCGGGGTCCTTCTCCTCAGCCCATGTTTGTCTTGCTAAATAAAAAGAAAAACAATGTTGTGGCTCATGTCATAGCCAACAACAATTGAAGAAGTCCAATAAAGCTTCCCCTTTACACACTTGCTGAATAATCTATCCAAGTACCTCATGGAAAATTTGGGACTGTTCTCCAAGAATATTCTGTCTTCATACTGTAAATGTAGACCTTGGTATCATTACCAAAATTGAAAATCACAACCATTTTGTATTTATCATACATCTCGTCATATCCAACACCATATGTAAATAAGGTACGACAACCCCACATCGGTTTAACTCTTGGCAATATTTTACCCTACCTAATTGAACGGTCCAAATACATAAACTAACTACCTTCTTTGGAATCCTATCTAATTTCTCCATACCTGCTAAACAAAGTAATCCGTTTATCGAATCACTCCATTTGATATTCGAATTATTCATGGGATAATCAATTTCAGTGAACTCAGTTATTGGATCATAATGTAAGGAGGGTAGTGAACATTCAGAGATTTTATTGTATACCCACCTTAAATCAATCTTATGGTTGTTGTACTATTTGTCATTTGCTGATAAATTGAGATGATTTTCTACAAATTCAAAGCTAGAGATTAAGGCGAGCCATGATTTTGAAACAGACCTGTACTATAACAGAGATTTCACAGGAAGCTTTAAAAGTATTACCGCGATGATCTCATGGGAAGGGATGGAAATTGGACATCAATTTTTGAAGCTTTAGATTCTGTCATTGTTGCTCTGCAGATTTTACAAATTGAGGGATGGCGGCGGTGGCCAATTGTTTAAGGCTTTACCCAAAATTAGCCCTTGAGTATGTTTATTTTTATCTTTTTAGTCCCCTAGTGAAGCACCGTTAATCCAATTACCTCGAAATTAACCGTGACTATAAAAAATACGTAAAGTTGACCATTTTTTGATTGATCGGTTTAATCTAAACTTAAAGATGCTTACGATGATAAGTAAAGGAAAAAATAGGCTTCTGGAGCATTTATTGATAAATTTATCGTTGGCACTGACCCGGTTGGTATATCACTTAAAGTTTCAGATGTGTTGGAAAATGGAATATGTATATTTCATTTGCAACATATATATTTTTTAATGTCTCAAATAAATTGCATTTTTATCTCTAAAAAATTATTTTTGTAGAAAAAAACAACTGGAGTAAAACATGTATTGGATGATTTAGTGTAAAATTGACATATGAGATTTTTTTATGGTGACATAAATCCCATATGGCAGAATATGGAGTAATATATGGAAGCTCCACATTCCTGAAAAGTTTTAATATTTTGTATGACTTATCGTCAGACATAACAGACTCATATCAAACAAGCTTCAATTTACATGGAAAATAATTGAGTCACATAAATATGAAAGATCTGACTTTAGTGTGAAGGACACTCACATATTATCACGGACTGTCCAAAATCTAAATACATTTGGATTTAATTCACCTCGTAGATTAAAAGTGATATTATCATGAATACTTAGCCAATGCTTGAATGACTCGATGATATTATAAACAACACCTAACAACTATATTATAGTGCTAATGTTATAATTTCTAACATTTCTATATTCTATATGACATATATGGAAAGAACGAAACAAAATTTCGATTGAGAGAAAATGCTTACTTTTAGATCTTATATCTTAACACGTTAGAGATAATCTAACTAACTTGATAATTTATTTCCTAGGGAAATCTCTAATTTCAAATAATTCAAACTAATAACTAGGTGTTCTCCTTGTGCATGAAAGAATAAATTGAATACATATGGCAATGTTAAGACTCATATTGAAGATATTGGTTTAGGAGGAATAACTAGATATGATCAAGGAAAGTGGTTCTCGGGATATTTAATCAAGATGAAGCCTACTTCAAATCTCACAATATAACTATCGAGTATCAAATAAGGCTTCAAATTAGCAAGGGAAATGGAATGTAAAGATCTGAAAGTGGAGGCAGATTGCCTTGAAATTTCCTACTAACACAGGCTGGACAGATTCATACCAAGATTTGGGACCTTCTATAGCACCAAAATAAAGAACGATGTTGTTGTGAACATAGTTACGCTCTCTCTGAAGTTACCTTATCTGAAACAATGGAAATCTAGGCATGAAGTAAGAATAGGAATACCATGCCTGGGGTAATGTGACTGCTAGCTGTTAAGCTTAGCAACATTCCTCAACTACACTCTTATTTCCTTATTACCATACCTCATTGGCTGCAACTCATAGCTCCCACAAGGGTACATGACTTCTCTTACCAAGGTCTAAGTCTAGCGACACACTCTTACTATATTCAAGCCTAACCCAAATCCTTAGGTTCGGGTTTTATACCTCTCTATAGAGAATCTCATCCCAAGAATATTTCTCTTTACCACCACATTTAATCAACATTGGGCTCATCTCAAGAACAACCTAATGTTTAACAACACCACAATCAAGCTTAGTACTCTAACAACTCCATGGACTCCTACTAATTAACTCCATAAGAAGTTCTCATTCTCTCATCATCTTTGTCATACAAACTAGAATTTCCCACATTACTACTCGAAACCAACTAAGGGCTCTCATTTAACTATTCCTCATAGTAAAACCTCATCCTCCTCTTCCTCTACATTTATAAGCTTAGATGGAATTATCACACCATTACCCACATGTTGCCATCTTTTGATCACGACACTTATCTCAAATTCAAGCTTAATGTTAATTACTAAACACATATATCTATATGATTGCTCACACCTTATACTACTTACGACTACCAGAAAATTCAAGAAACACTCACCCACTAAGATATCATGACAAGTAAGAAATCTTGAACTCTCTGTCTACCTGCCTATATATTACGTTCACCTTCCATTTCACATCTTAAGTACTATTTACACACTTACTGCGCATTACCTCTCAAATAGTTCAATCATCTTCTGAATACCATGGGGTTCCCCTCTTCAAAATTCATAAGTATAGCTTAGATCTATCACCTCATGAATACTCTTATATCTGATTCCACAAAAAAATTTAGTATTCTCTAACACGATGGCACATCGATATCAACTCTATTTTGGTTAAAAGTATATTGTATGTCATCCTGACTAGTAATTATTCCTCTTCCTTCTATCAAGAACTCTGTACAACATTATTATTCCTTATTCTACTCATAAAGGAACACATCACTTATAAATGACTGGGTGCATTATTGCAATAACATAATCTTCCCCATCACTATATCCCTTTCATAGATTTTTACACCTCTGCATGCTTTTCGCGTAACTTAAGGTCACTCTTTACTACTACTACTCATAATCTCGTAATTCATATTATCCTTTAGGGTGAAAATATTACCCACAACCTAAAACACACTTTATCATAAGGGTCTCACCTAAATAAGGTTTAGAGAAGAGAGTACATCTTGATTTCAGCTCAAACGCATGATTAATATGAATGTGAGTGCATTCTTTCGAACTCAATATATAGTTAACTCACACATAGGCTCCTGTCAAGTCCCTCAACAGTCTCATGACTTCCTCAAGACTTTTGCTAAGAGGAACTCATTGATAAGGATTGACTTTGCTTTTCAACCACCTCTAGTATGAGGGATAATATAATGGATATGCGAACACATGAGTTAGAATAAGTTTCTATGACATAGTTCTATTGCATGATTAAGAGTATGAAGAAGGGAAACTTTTCTTAAATGTCTGTAGTCCCTCGTTAATAGAAGTGGGGCCCTCACAACCATAAAAAAGACCCTACTGACATGGGTTCATAGACACCCTAGCACATTTGAAATTTGTGCTCTGATGCCAAGTTTGTCACGACTCAAGCCTACACCCTAGACATGGCCGCCACTCGAGAACAATTGTTGGTCTCAACACAACCTTTATCCTGGCTGGCTACAAGTAGAAGACTAACTCAAGAATATATAAGCTTAAAACTAAATTAAATTTCATTGATATCTTATGGGTCTCCTTACTCATATTGTGCTAAAAGTTATGGTTGTTTGAAGTTGACCCAAAACATAAAATAACTTACGACTTACTTGAATGAAATTTCTTTAGTTCTTTTTGGAACTCAAGGTGCTACATCTAGTGACCTTTACACTTAAGAAAATTTAAATTCCTTGGTAAAAATCTTACTCACAATGAAGAATGGTTCGAGTCTTAGCTCAAAATTACTTTGGGGTGTTATACTTATCCACTCGGGTTCTATAATGAACAGAAGCATAAAAAGGATGGTTTCTTTTCATACCAAGAATAACATCAAAATCTAACATATTAAGCTCTACAAGATTGACATGAGTGACTCTATTGGAGAAGGAGACATGACAATTTGTATTGACTCTCTTAGTCATAATAGATTCCTCAATAGGAGTAGAGACATAAAAAAGGTCTAACAACACATCCGGAAGAACATAAAACCTCATAGCCACATATGGCATCACAAAAAACAAGGTAGCACCGATATAAAGCAAATCATAAAAATCAAGAGTAAATACTTTCAACATACCGGTAACAACATCAGTAGAACCCTCTTGATCATGTCAAGTTTAAGTGCATAGAAATGGTTTTGCTTTGGGGCACTTGAACCCGAACCACTAGGAAGAACCTGCCTACCATCATTTCCATTGTCAAGTCTAGATGGACAATCTCTCAAGTGGTAACAACTCTTGCCACAACTATAACAATTATACCTTTCCATCAAGCATTTTCTCAGATTACTCTTGCCACACTTATTGTATGGGGAGCCAAATATCCATTTTCACCACCATTTCCTCCTTGAGGTTTGGGGTTAGATACCCTATCATTTTTTAACTTAGAAGCTAAAGAATTAGAGGAACCTTGATCGAAAAACCTTTTTCGGAACCTAGAACGACCATGTCCATCAGACCTTGAGCGAAATCTCACCATCATCAGTATTTTCCCTCCCTTCCTCCCTAGACTTTTCCTTAAGCTTTTACTCTTCAATTTTTTTGAGCATGAATCAGTAGAAGACAAATTTCCATTTCCTTAATAAGAATGGTGGTACAAAATTCCTTAACAACTATTACCGACACACCCAAAACAAACTTGCTCATCCTTGCCCTAGGATCGACAGTAATAGTTGGAGCAGACCTAGCCAATTGATTAAACTTAAACGCATACTACTTCACACTCATATTTTCTTGACAAAGGTTAATTAATTCAAGTACCTTTGCCTCCCTCATCCCAAGGGGAAACAACCTATCAAGTAAAGCAACCTTAAACTTTTCCCAATCAAGAGGACCCGCATGAACCACCTTCTCTTCCTTCAATTGGTCGAACCAAACTTGAGCAACACCCTTAAGTTAATAAGCGGCCAATTCCACCTTTTCCACCGACGTCACTCCTATGATAATCAAAACCTTATACACCTAATTAATGAACTATTTAGGATCTTCCTCAACCATATAACCATGAAACTACAGAGGATTCATCTGAGTGAAGTCCCTTACTCTATTTGTTGTCGTACACAAATTTGGTTTCATAGGGACCACAACTTCCCTATTCACTTGAGTTGTCATGGCTTTAGACAACACTTAAAAAGTGGCTCAAAACTCAACTAGTCACTCGTTTGACCAAAGGGTTAGTTGGAACTTGTGGAGCTTGTTGAGGTTCTTCTTGTTCCACATTCTCATTCACATTCCTCCTAATTTATGCTCTTCAAGGGGCCATATCCTTAAAATTATCATATACGGATTAGGATAGAGACATATAGAGTTCTACTCTATCGCACGACTTTCGAATAATTATATAAGTTGAATTTCCTAAACATCTTATAACTTCCTATTTATAAATGTAGCGCGCTTCACACTCATGAACAAGACTCTATTTGATGTGGTTTATGAGACATCCTAGGACCTTTCTAAACCTTTTACCTTGAAAATATCAAGTTTGTCATGACCCAAAGTACACCCTAGGTGTAACATGCCGTATAAGACCTTGAGAAACCCTACACAAGCTACTTAGTATACATAATACAAGATAATAGAAGTAAAGAGTTCAAAATCATGGTTTTATAATTACATAACGAGTTTGAAAAAAGCACTCTAAAAATAAGTCTCAAAAGTCATCGATTACATCTTAAGGGAAGTGATTGAGACGTAACACATACATCACATACAAAGTCAAAAAAAGGTAATGACATAAAGCAATAAAAGTATCTCGGTCCTTGGAACATGAGGACTAAACAATTTTCAAAGTCAACGGAGACAACTATCCACGAGAGTGAGGGAGAGGAGCGTCAGACCTTTTATTAGTGAAATAATTTAGGTTAGGTATGCATTAGTACACATAATGTACTATCTATGGGGCGATATGCATAAATTAGGCATGATGGTATAAATGACTTAAGCATGTAGGCATGATCATTCTTTGAACATTTGAAAACATAAAGAAGCAATGACATGTAAATCATGAAATATGGTTAAAACATTGAAATGAGATAACTACGGAAAACTTTGAAGAAACATAGTCATTTTGTGGAATATTAGCTTTAACCGAAAATAAGACCATAATTGCTATATCATGGAATCCGGTATATCCCTCATATCAAAATAAAGGGATTCTTCTTTCCAAGGTAAAGTATCTACATATTATCATTTTCTAAAGTGGATCCACTTGCTAGGTCATTTAAGACAATCCTATGGGGCACGTAGTTTGGGACTAGAGGTTTCTACTTGAGACTACACTATTTTAGCCTTCTCCTCAAATCCCTCTCGATGATAAGTCTAAATTCCAACATAATAGATAAGAATTAAAATATCATTTTAAAATAGCAAAAGAAAATGATCAATACCAATCCAAATCTTTCAAGATCAAAATATATAATAGCTCGTTAAACATAATTCAACATGGGTGAGAAAACCTTTCAACAATGTGAATTGATGTATGAGAAATCCTTTCACACTAGCATTAACACTTTCCTTTCAAAGCATCCCCAAATCATATATAATAACTTCATAAAAAATATGCTGCATATCTCCATAATTCTATAGTTCATAGGTTCATAGTTGAAAAACACAATTTTGGCATGTGTCAATTTAATTTCAATGAAATATCATGGATTAACATTAAATCATACATTAGAATACTTAATCAACAATAATCAAACATAATTGCATGAAACCCACAAAGATTAAATTGAAACCCCAACTTAATCAATTGAAATTGAATTCAGAAAGTGGAAACCTTGGGGACTCTATGGAGGAAAAGACTCCATTGGTGAATACCCGCATACCTTGCTATTCAAAGCAACAATATGAATGGTGAATTGGAGACTTGGATTGAGCCCTAGCTTTTTCTTCTTCCTTAGACTGAGAGAGAATTTGGGGAGTGAATTTTGTTTTGTTTTGGGGGAAATAGGAGAATGGGTTTGAAGTGGGTAGTTCTAGGACCTAAACGCTTTAAATAGGGCTCAAGGTAGAAGTCAAAATGACATGATTTTGATTTATAACAATTAGGAAAAAGACCCAAAAGCCCTTTAAAATAACTGTTGACCTCTTTCTACAGTTTTGACCTCGGTTTGTTGATGTGCCGCGAAATCTTGACACATTTGATTCTTGAAAACTAAGGATTAATACTAGAATCAAGTGTATTTATATGGATATGATGTGTTTGGTAGTGTTTGTACATGTAAAATAGGTGGACATGAAAGAGGAAAGAAATGAAGAAAATACAGAGTGAAAGTGTATTGAAGCAAGTAAAGACCACAAAAGGCCTGACAGACCGTGGTCTTCACTACTGATCGTGATGTTGGTCGTGATTGCCTTTCCACTGAGCAGGCTTTGAGAAGATCAATTGTGGCAATGCCAAGTAAGGACCACGGGATACCTTACGGACCGTGATACCTATTACGGGCCGTGAAGTGGCTCGTAAAACTGAACCAGTGAAGAGACCTTGAGAAGCTGAAGAGTGAATTGGCCAAGTGAAGACCACGGGCACCTATACGGACCGTGGTCATTGTCACAACCCATGGTGACGTCCATGACAAGAAGTCTGTATGCAAACCTTGAAGGACCAAGTTTTGAGAGTTCAAGTACAGACCACAGAGGGCTTCATGGACCGTGAAGCGCTTGACGGAAAGTCAGAGTGTCCGTGAAGTTGTCCGACATTTCAGTCCTACTTCGAGTACGCCTCATTTTAGACATTCTATTTGAATTAATTATGTCGTATTTTGTTTATATCTTGTCATATATGGAACAAGCGACTAAGTTTGAAATATTCTTATCTTTGGTTTTGAACGATTAACATTGAATTGAGTTTCTAAGTTGGATTTATGGTTTTGAATTATCAAGTGCTTATCGATTTTTGCATACTCTCGTAAGTACTTTCTCATCATGTTTTCATTACATGTTTCTATGAGTTTACTTGAAATCATGAGTGGCTAAACACCATAACTGGGATTGTGGGATCTATGACGGAAATCAAAGTGTAAATTCATAAGATGAGTAGAAGGAACTTTATTTTTGCAAAGCATAATTCAGTTTTAGTTATTCATGTATTCTAACGAGTGGAGGCATTAGAGTTATCCTGCATCTGTCAATTGTTCGAGAGAAAAGTGATAGTTAGGAAAAAGCCGAGTTAATCTGATGAAATGGAGTCAAAGTTCGAGTTTGAGAGAAGAGAACTTTCACACTATTATAAGCGAGAGTAAAACTTGTTAACACCCTAGGACCGAGAAGACTTGGGTGAAAGCTATCTAATTAGACTGAGAATTGTTAGATGTATCTAACTCGCCTGCTCTTTGTAGAGATGAATTGCCTGAAACTCATTTACTGAAAAACACTAGATGTAAAGTTATGGGGAACACAATCCTGGTTTCATTCATTTATAAATACAACTTTAAAATCAATACTCTGTTAATTGTTAATCCAAAGCTTGTTTAACAATCTTGGTTACTAGAACTTTACAGAAAAATCCATTTTACATTCTGTATTTGTTTTCTCTAGGAAATAATAACAACATTTGGGTAAATGCAATGAAATCATTTCTGTAAAGAAATTCTCTGTGGGATCGACCTCAACTCACGTTGAGTCCTACAAATTGCCTCCGACCATTTATACTTCTTAATTGAGGTGTAAGTTTGGACGTATCATCCCTAGATTTATATAGACTGTACTGGTCAACCGTAGAAATATTTAGAAACCTTTGAAATTGGACCAACTTTGACAGAATTGACTACATCTCGTATGTCTTCCTACGACACGTAGACACCTACCATAGAAACGTACTTGACTCTTTAAAATTTCACGAAGTCTAAGACTTACCTAGGAGACCTATCTCTGACTCGTATAAAGAATGAATGGTCATCCTAGTGAAATGTAAAAGAGGTACCGGGAATTAGTTTAAATTTACTTCCCTTCTTGCTATGATTTCCATCTAAAGCCTATTGAAGCTTCTATAGTCCGTAGATGGGACCTGTAGAACAAGAATGCAACACAAAAAAATCATTTTTCCATTTCCAAAATATGATGTGTTACTACTGAAGAATTGTTCTTTCATAATTGGTATCCCTAACTAGTACTAGATGAAACATACACCCTTAGAAATCATCTTTCTGGCCTTAAGGCACAAGATAGACTGATCTATGGGCACTGAGGTACAACCCTTCAATTCAATGACTGGTTTATTCAGAAACTAAAATTCAACGATATTGGTTTTATATTCGACTAAGGAATAACATGCATGAAGTCCATTCACACCGAGAATAACATCAACGATAAGCCTATCTAACACTACTAGATCAACTGAGGGGAATTTCTTGAAACTACGACCCAAGAATTTTTGTTATCATGTTTGGCTAAATCTGACTCACCAACAAGAGTACCATTAATGTACTCTTGTGGATGCTCATCCACATTGGAACAATGGAATTCTAAGGGGTTCATCCGAGTGAAGTCCCATACTCTCCTAGAATGTGTGCCCATATTTGGGTTCATAGGGACCACAACCTCATGGTTGGCTTGAGCAGTCATGACTGAGGCTATAACTTGGAAAGCAACCCTAAACTCGACATGAGTGATTTGTTCTTCCAAAGGGTCAACTGAAATTGGAGGTGCTTCTCGCTCTATATTTTGATTCCTTATAACATAAGCTCTTCTTTGAGGCATGGTAGTATAAACGTATAGAGAATGAGTTAGAAGGAAAAACTTTACATTTGCACTTTATCGCACGACTAAGAGTATAAAAGAAGTGAAATATTTCTTAACATGTTTCGTAGCCTCTTATGCATAAATGTGGTTCTCTTTACAACCATGAAAACGACTCTACTTTATAAATCCTCCAAACATCCTAAGGTGCTTGAACCTGATACTCTGATTACCAAGTTTGTCACGAGCCATGACTATCCCCTACGCGTTACATGGTGCCTAGAGCCACAAGTTACCCCAAGCTAACCACACGTCGTAGCATGACACTAATATAACATACATAACTTAATAAAATTAAAACTAGAACATAGTCTCAATGGTTCTAGTATAAAATAGAATAATATAACAAATAAGAGCATAATAAAAAATCTAACTATCTGCCTCAAAGCTTCTAAATCATAGTGAGTTGCTAGGACAAGACCCTAGCTCACTGTAATAGGGCTAAAAACTTAAACGAAATACTGAAGGGAAGCATAAAGGGGGATCCTAAGGACTCACCATCAATATCACAAGGTTGACTGGATCTGTACTAAGTGCAGGCCTGATGAGATGCATCAGAACCTATATTATGAAATAATGTAGCGAGAAAAGTATACAGTCAACACTCATAATGTATTGAGTATGAGAAAATACATATATATGACATGAAAATATGATAAGTCTGTAAATATATAATTATGCAATCACCAAGTAAGCATAGCATAAAAATCTTTTAATCTGATCTTAAAAACATAGTACAAGGTCATGAAATATGGGATAATCGTATCATAATGTAGGAGATACAATTAATCGACACAATCCATATGAGATACAACATGGAGTTCAGTTTATTTCTTCCACATTGAAAAGAGAGTGTCCTACTTGCTAAGGTAAGGACTATAAGATCTGAGCTAAGGTGGTTCCACTAGCTATTATCTATCTAAGACAAATGCCATCGTGGCACATAGTTCTGGGATAAGCTACTAAAGATCTCATGCCTCAAATAATGGGTGAGCCTACATCCTTAGCTCCACTCAGTGCTATGTAAACTCCCAAGGAAAACATGCATAATCATGGAAATAATAATAATTTGTACTACTTAATCATACTGATAATCTACCATACTAAGTAGCTCTTTAATTCATGATATTTGAATATAATATTAGAGATACTTTATCTTAAACCATCTAAATCATGATACTTATAAAGAATAAGAGATACTTCAATTGAAAGCATCATACTTTCATGAAAATCATATAATCTAAGACATGCATATATAAATAGCATAATTCTGATAGTGCAAATAGTTGCATGGTATGGGTTCATGAAAATATCATTGAAACATTAAATTATAATCAATTCATGCTTGGTAAGATCAACCATGAAGAAGTATTTGAAATTCAACAAGAATTCATATGAAATCATAAAATCCAAGATTTTTGGAGATTCATAAATTGAGAAATTGAGGTTTCTTTGGGACTCAATAGGTGAAGAAGAACCCATTGATTAAATTCCCACATACCTTGATTGAAACCCTAGATCGAATTGGGAGATGAGACTTAAAGCTTTGAACTTCTTGATCTTGCCTTGGAAGAGAATATTGTTTCAGAGAATGGGAGTGAATGGGGGAGCTTAGGGCAATTAATAATCAGTTATATCCACTTAGAATAGGCCAAAACATCATAGTATAGGAATTATAAGAGTGACAAAGGACTAAAAAGTCCCTTACTTAAAGTTGATGGCTTGAATCAATGGGTGCCATCAACGGACTGTATAACCTTCTATGGTCCATGAAGTGGTTCGTAAAAACCAAAAAGGAAGAATTCATGAATTTTGAAAATTTGTAACACCTCGAAATCTAGGAAAATCAAAAGAAGGCCAAAAGATTTGCTATTGGTTCAAGTCTATGAGACCAGTCTACGTTTCATAAAATATAGTACGAGTCATAGACTAGTCTCGTAAGAAGTGGGAAAAATAACTTTGGAAATCAAGTCCCAATAACTCAAACTATGATTGAGGAGGACGGTCCATTGAATAAACTACGGACGGTAGGAAGGTCCCATAGAAAGGTCCTAGACTTAATGAAATCTTGAATTGAAAGTAGGGGTCTACAGGTATGGTCAACGGACCGTAGAAAAAATGACGAGTAGTAGGACTGACTCGTAGGAATTACCTAAGATTTTGGCCCCAGTAGTTGATCCTACGACTGACAAGGGCGGTCGGTAGAAATTCTTACGAACCGTCTGCTAGCACTTATTTTTAAAGGATATTTAGACCTTCTCCTATGAACCTAATTTCAATACTATGTCGTTTTTCCTATACATAAGACCCTATAACTGATATTATCCCTCAAATCAACCAATTCTCCCTCATTCCCTCAATCCCCAAATATCCTCTCAAAGGTTCTCTCCAAGGCTCTCAAGGATTCTAGGGGTTTTCAATTTCAAGTCTCTTTTATTCGTCAATTTCTTTGGGCTTCAAGATCAAGGTATGTAGGGATTTCATGAATGTTTTTCATTCACCCATTGAGTCCCAAAGATTTCTCCAATTCCCGAACTAAAATTCCTTAAATTTTTTAGGTTTGCATCTAAATTCTTTATGGGTTCAATTATTTAAATTTGATCGTATTTTGATTATTTTAACTCAATTAGACTCTTTCAATTGAAAGACATAAACTCATACATTGATCATGATTTTACTATGAACTCTTAAAGGCATGAATTGATGAAGGAATTATGAACTTGTGAATGATGTTTTCATGAAGTATGCTTGATATATGAAAAAGGAATGATCTATGACCTATATTTATTTAAGATGACCATCAATGAAATTGTGAAAGGGTTTTTCTCACATTAAGAAACCATGATTTTGTGAAAGGTTTCTCACATATGGTTTAAGGCGCTACTCTATGATGTTTTTAATTTGGATTAGTAACTTAATTGTGCTTTTCCATGGATGATGATATGCTTATGTTTATCGCTATTTTGATGGGATTTTTACTTAGCACCAAAGGATATTACGATGGAGGCTCTCCCGTTAGTAGAAGATGGGTCTCTAGTAGCAATCTCATTGTCCCTAAGTATGTGCCCAGTAGGTTTGTGTTAATTGACAAAGCTAGTGGATCCATCTAAGCTAGAATTTTAGGTCGTTTCCTTGGCAAGTAATGACATATCTTTTTGGTGTGGGAGATAGACACTGTATTTCATAATATAGCTCACGTGGTCTATATCGGTTAATAATAAATATCTCACAAAACAAACTAAGTTACTTTCAAAATGTTTTATCGAGTTTCTCTTATGATTAAGATGCAATGACCGTGTTCAAGTTTCATGATATTTCTTTAAAGGCTTTTATGATGTTTAGCTTGGTCATGCATTTCATGTTTCGTTTATGTCCCCTTATTATCATGATTCATAGTTCATGCATATTCCTCATACTTAGTATATTTCATGTTCTAATGCATACTTGTACCTGCATTATTTGACTAATGTAGGGCTTGATGATTCCTCTCCCTCCGATCATGGCTAGTTGGTGATCACTTGAAGTTTGTAGAGTTGGTGAGGCCTCATGTTCCGATGACTACTTCTTTTATGTTGTAGAAAGGCTTATCAAGACTATATTGGACTTCCTCTTATTTGTCAAACACTTTACTTTGATTTTAGATTCTCTTGTTTCTCTTATGTTGGGCATATGTATGTCAAATGGCTTGTGTAGTGCCACTCGGTGTCTTATACACAATGCCACGTCTAGGATGTACTTTGGGTCGTGACAAGTTTCCACTATAAGGACCTTCCTACAGTCCGTAAAATATTCCATAGAAAGTCTGGACCTTCCGTAAATAGTGAGGTTCTTTTGATATTTCTAATGTTTCAAGACTTCACTCCACCGTGCGTATACACTATCAGTTGTACGAATCATTCATCATGTCAACCCATTTTTTCAACATTCTGAAGATGGTCTATGAAAGGGTCTATAGTCCTTAAACATATATGCAGGCTGTAAAAGCACACGTAACCCCTGGTCCTGGAATTTCAAACTTTAGAGTTCAACTTCATGGATACCTTCCATGGTCCCTTTTTCACTATCCATGAATGAGTCTGTACAAGCCCATTTTCGACAACATTTACCAATTCTGCTATTTTCCAACTTTAAATAGCATTAGGCACTTATGTAGTATTACGGTGATCTTATGTATATCTGGTATCATGATGGAATAGGCTTGAGATTGATTGATTCTAGAAGATCCAGGTTTGGGATCACATAGTATATACAAATTTCTCGAGTTCCTACGGATTTTTCAATTCATATTCTACACTGAATAAGAGGAGGGGTATTTTCATGGGTACTACCTTGCGTGCCAAGGCTAGAAGATAGATGTATATACTTGGTTATGTGTAACTTGGTACTCACTGATTTTCATTGCATTGTACATTCATATCCATTGCCTTGTCACTAATATAAGTCGTTATTGTTTGCTTCTGCCGATTTTATGAGGGAGCGATTGGGATATGTTTGTTGTTGTATACATATTTAAAAGGAGGATTCAGCTAGGTTATTTTTTACTATGCTCATGTAGTTTGTTACAGAATGATTGTAGGTCTATATGACTGGCTTAGATTTATCTTTTGATTTCTTATATATTGGGTCTTCCAGACTTGAGCGGATTGGGTTGGTCTGTTGTCTATCATTATGTTTCGTGGCGAAACTGTATAAACTTGTTAAGCTAAGTTTCTGTAGTAGAATCTTATTATGGTTTAGTTACTTGGATAGCGCCTCCTATTGTATTTCTCCGCCTTAGATATCTATTTCTTATATTGTGCATCTTTTTGTCTCCGCTTACTTTAATGGTGTGTTATCTCTTCTTTAGTTACTTGTAATATATATTCATTTTGTACCTTCTATTTTTACTCGCTTCATCTTTGGATCACAGTCGGCCTATGCCTATTGAGTATCACATGTTTGGCACTCATACAACACTTCTGCACCTTGAAGATCATAGTACGAGTTCTTGCTATTAGCATGTGCCTCATGTGGAGTAGCTTTGGATCGGAGACTTGGGGTGAGCTCCTGGTGTTTAGAGTTTTCCGTCTCCTTCTATTTTTTCTGGAGAAAGTTTTTATTTTGTGTTTGGAGATGGCTCTATATATTTTTACTTAACTTCATATTTCTGTTATGGTTAGTAGCTAGACCACCAACTGATACCAGGTCTAGGGGAGGCAATATGCATTTCTTGATTCTCCTTCCATATTTTAATTTCTATATATGTTCTTTGTTGTTCGTATTCACTTCCGCGTGATAGCTCGTTACTTCTAGTTCCGAGCTATACAATCGACTTACTTACTTGTGGGATGTTAGAAGATGTCATCATCACTTGAATTTTTTGATCGTGATAGAAAGTTTGACTAAATAGGCTTTAAATTGTCCTTTTATATCAAACTAATTCATTAAATATAATTATTTAATGATACATGAAAAAAAGGAACCATATATATACATATACATATCTGATGAATACAATTAAATTTCTGCCGATTAAATACAGTTCATTTAAGTAATTAATTAACTCTAATTTGAAAAATAAATGTATTTTCTTTCTTTTATATTTCCTTCCCTACTAAAAGGGGAGAAATTCTCGTCGAAAAATAATTTATTCATTCTCCTTATCTAACTTTCTTTCTTTCAGCTTTTTTGGTATTTATCAAGCTATGTAATCACGAATATAGGTTTTATTTTATTATCTTCCATATTATAGTTATTGTATTTCCTTTTACTTATTTGTTAAAACGAATTAGGAATAAAACTTTTTAAGTTTCCAAATAAAGTAGAAATATGATAGGGTATATTTATGTATATTTCATATTGTCATTTATTAAATTCAAATCAAAGAGGGAATGCAACTTATTGATTTCCCCCATGAACTAGGAATAAACTTTATTATTTTTCCAAATTGACAAGGAATAGAATTATTAATTTTTCACATGAACAAGGAATACAATTTATTAAGTTTGCAAATGAAATAGATTGTATTACTTTCCTACGTGAACTAGGAATACAATTTGTTTATTTTCCAAATATTATGAACTAACAATGGAATTAATTAACTTTCCAATTAAAATAGAAAATATGGCAGGTCATCTCTCTATATAGTTTTCTATCACTCCAAACTTATTATTCACTTTTTTGTGCTTGTGTTCCTATCAAGGACTCAAAGAAATCTCAGCATTTTTTTTAGTTTGTTCTATTATTATTTTTACTGAACAATAAGTAACTCACATGATTATTCTCTTGGTTTTGTTATAACTAATATTTGTGGTCATGATTCGATAGATAGAATCTTAAGGGTAGGTGTAGAAGAAAATCTACAAGCTCAATCCGAGGCATACATGAAGGAAAAACATGATGAAGATATATTGAGGTATTATAAAATAATAATTCATCATGTTGTGGTGCCTTAAGATGGAGTAAATAGTTCAACAAACAAAAGAGAGATTTGTGGCATCTGTCTTGCGGAATATGAGAATAAAGAGACCATTGGGACACTTGGGTGCGAACATGAATATCACGCATGCTGCATCAAACAATGGTTGCTGAGGAAAAAGGATTGTCCCATATGTCGAGCTTTTGCTTCCCCTTTCACATCAACAAATTAAAAACGATATAAATGCAATAGCAATTAAAGATTTATATATTTTATCTTGAAATTTCCTTGAAATATTACATCTTCTTTTCCTATGTTTGCAAGACCAAGAGTTGTTTGTTTATGTATGCTTAAAACTTTAAACTAAGAAAATTTATTTTTAATTAAGTTTTGGTTCGATATCATGCACTACACAACTTTTGTTTAAACAAGAGCAATTTTCTTCTTATCCTAATTATTATAAAGAAAAATGAATTACTATGTCATATACATTAAACTTATGTAGACAATCTAACATAAGCATATATTAGAAAAAAAAATATGCATTGTAACGTAGCTTATCTTAGCCACAGACACCAGATTTGTGATGAACAAATAATTGAGCCACAAGCAAAATTCAAACATAAAGAATACACCCACTAAACTACAAATAGAACTTTTCCAATAGTTCTCCTTTGAAATTCAAAAGAAGTTGAAACAAGATTTTTGTAACGCTAAATAACTAAGATATATTGTCCCTAAAACTTGGAATCAATTGTATTATTTTTTATCTTTGATTTTAGAATAAATATTAGTAAAATCCCATAAATACAAGGAATGTTTTCGTGATAGAGGACAAAATTTCACTAGTTAATTAAGAGGTGAGTAGTTGAGGTGAAAATTAAGAGTAATAATATCTAACTATTTCAATATCATAATTTGTCCATTAAAATGAAATTTACCAAGACTTACTTGTACAGTTCTTTATTACTATAGATCATCAATCCATTTTCAAATGAACAATCATAATGTAGTAAACACACTGCAATACAAATTAGCCCATATCAAAGAATCAAACTAAAATTGAATCGAACTGAACATTAAAAATTGAACTGAACCAAACATTTTAAAGTCTTTTTTCTTACTCTTCTTTTTAATCAATTTAAAGCAGCTTATAATTTATTTACCTTTTTCCATTCAAACTAAACACTGATACAAAATTGTATTTTACTATATTTTCTTCAACTCCCTTTCCGCCGAAGTTTTCAAAAATAAGAGGTCTGTATGTTTTAAACCCATTTAGGTACACAATAAATAACGTCATATCAACTAATCTGACTCAAAACAAACTAGGAATAAAATATTATTGACTTCCCAAATGAAATATGGCAAGCCATCTCTATGTATTTCATATTTTCAATAAATCTGATTTCAAAATAAATTAGGAATGGAACTTATTAATTTCTCATATTAAGTAGGAATACAATTTATTAATTTCCCAAATATAATGAAATAGACATATGATTTGTTAATATTCTAAATATAATGAACTAAGAATACAATTTATTCATTTCCCAAATATAATGAACTAGAAATATGGTAGGTCATCTGTACGTATACTTCATTGACACTCGAACTTCTTATGAGCATTCAAATGAAATTGTTGAAACAAACTTGAATAATCGTTATTCAATGGATAGGATCTTATTTCCACATGAATTTTTTCGGGATTCACTGGATAGGATCTTATTTCCTCTTGAAATAATCAATCTGCAATGTCAATCATCGTAAAGTTGGAACAATTTGCAGAATGAGCATGTCACAAATCAAATCGCCCTGACTAGCTCCCCCACCCAACCTCATTTGGGTGAACAAACACTAAACAATCAAACTCATGCAACATCTAACAATACCTGCAAGAAATATATTAGCACAACAAATAAACTCTAAGTCTTTGAATTAAACAAAATAGTAGCAGGCAATCGGGGCAACTACTCAAACACCAAGAGAGGAGAACCTTACCACTAAAACCTGTGGAAATTAACTTAATTACTACAAAAATCTCATTAACATAATAACTTTAAGAAAACAGAACATGTGTAAAATGATTTTACAATAGACTGAAAAACACCCCATAGAACTAGTCTAAATAGGTACAAGAATTACTAAGAAAATACACATTATACATAAAAATTAGACACAACTCCCTCCATATGGAATGAAAAATGAAAGTTGTTGGAGATCATCATCATCTTGACCTATGAAGTATCACCGACCCTGCAACCAGACTATGCCAAGTAGCATAGCAAGAGCAGTATCAGTACAAACAATACGTACTAGTAAGCATCACAATTCGACCCAAACCTACCACATAATATAAAGTAGACATTTAAAAATAACCATGCAACAAGGAACTTACACCAAACTCCTTCTCCATTCACATACTCTTACCCTTCCCAAGAAAAATACCCATAATCTAGTACACTTTGAACCCAACCTCCTACGTCATTCCGTTGTCAACTCTAATATTTAAGCATTCGACCCTCTTGCAACTCTAATACTTCCCAAGCCTATCTATTATATAATCCTAAGGCTTCCCAAGCCTATATGTTATGTCATACAATCATAACCTAAACCTACTACCACATTTATATTCCTGAATACTAGGCCATCACTAGCCCAATCAACTAATCAATTATCCTTTAGAATTTCTCATGCCAACTCCCTGGCCCCTTTTTGAAACAATACATGAATTTGGCACTTTAAACCAACTCATACACACCAACTATACCCAACACCATTTATAACACTAAGTTCATGATGATCTATCATGATCCAAAGTACACCCTAGACGTGACATGGCGTATAATACCCCGATAGGTCCTATGCAAGACAATTAACATACATCATACCAAATAATAGAATTTATTGAAAAGGGCTAAACATACTCTTGGACTATTTGAAAAGGTTTATATATACCCCTAATACGCTCAAATTACACCTCCCTAAAGAAGCATAAGCGATCGTTATCAAGTAGAGAACCCAACTTTTAGGTTGGGTTCGATCCCACGAGGAAAATGATTTAGACTTAACTTTAACCAAAAATTATATTCGTTTAGTCAAATTACTTCCAGAAACAAGTAATTAAAGGGGGATTTGTAAAACAAATTGTAAGAAATTCAGTAAGTAATCAGTAAACAAAAGTCAATTTTGGTTGTTATCAAGATGAGAGAATTAACTAGGGTATACGTGTTCCCCACAAGCTCATAACACAGTAATCCTAGTAATATCAATCATTTCCTAATGTACTACATGCAAAGTGATAAGCTAGGTGTCTCTAAATCCTTGGTCCGGCATGTAGAGAATTTTACCCTGCACCTTGGTCCGGCTACGTGTGTATAATTTACTAACCCTTACCTTTACCTCATATTAGACATCACATCGATGTTTGGCTTAGTTATTACTTTGCACCAATCGACACTAGACTGTTAGATAGTATCACACTAAATCTATGTTGATAATTCTTTTCTTGTTGATTACCTCCTTGGTCCGGCAAGTAGCAACAACACGAGTTCTAACGTTGGCCACCGTTAAAAAGACTTTTAAACGAAAGAATTATCAATGCATGCAAAACACTATTCAAGAATGGATTATTTACTATTCATACTTTGTTAATCGCTCGTGGTTCCCACAACCCTAGTTGTGAAATTTAGCTACTCATTATCTCAAAAATACAATCAAAATTTCTTAAAATAAATATGCTTGTGTTAATCATAAAAAGTTAAGAACAATAGCTAAACTATCTTTTAGTAATCACGAATACAAATAAATAATAAAGGAGAAGAAAGAATAAACCACAATTCTCCGGCCTCCACGGCGGCTCTTCCAAAGTTCCTAAGCTAGAAGAAAATTTATATTGTGTATTGTATCTTGGTTTTTTTTTCCCTCAATTTTTTTTTCATGCCCTATTTATAGATATAAAAACTCTAAATAAAATAATTGAGTCCACCTTAAATTAGGAATCCAAAACCAAAAGAAATTGGATTCCTTTTTATTCTTCATCGCGTGAACTGTCCGTGTGAAAGTATTGCCGCCTCAAAGAATTCTCTTGTCTTCCCTTGCTGCCACGTGTACAGCAAACATAACAATTGAAATTCATCAATTTACAGCCGCCATTTCCTTATATACATAAATATATTATTTTATTCAATTTAATCCATTAAGCTGTCTGTTGGATTTCCTTCTTCAACCTTCCATCTTTAATTCGTTTTAACTCCAAATTTTCTCATTTTCCCACCAATTTAATCCTACAAATAAAATACATAATTTAGGACAATCCATAAAATTTATGCTAAAAAGAGACAAATATAAATAATAAATATGAGGCAAATAATGATTAAAAATATGTATTTTGACTTCACATCAACACCCCACACTTAAACTTTTGTTCTTCCTCGAGCAAAGATTAAAACTCATCTAAAAAAAATCATTCTAGCAATGTCATTACTTTGGTTAATACAAACAATTAGGCCATATACCAATTTCAAAACATCACATAGATTTCTCAATCATTATGCAAGACATCCAAATAAACAACAAAATTCTAACCTCCTAACCTCAAGGAAGGACTTTGAACTCATCAATTTTAAGCTTGCTCACCTACTCTCATCAAAGAAAGTTAATAAAATCACCTATCTATCATGAAACAAGTGCCCTCACAAAAAGAAATAGTCCATACACTCAATTCAAAATATTGAATATAAATTAAGGACTTCATATCAAGAACAACTCTCACACTCACAAATAAATTCACATGTATGCACAAAGAACCATAGGCTTGCCCATTATGTACATCTCCACTAATTAAGCATAGTTGAATAGAATCAAAATAGGACTTTAACGGGTTGTAATGTAGGTTAGGGGACGGGTAGGAAAACTATATAATAGTGACATACACTTCCTTAAGAACTTTGCAATTTTAGACTTTATCACCCATTATTTTCTTCACTTTATTTTCATCCCTCTCTTCAACAATTATTTCACAAGTAATGTTCATCTCAAGAATGCTTCAATCTTTTCCTTTTCTTTTTTTTAGCTAAGTTTTCCTTCATAATAGCCACCCTCAACTTTCGTATTTTACATGCGTTAAGGTGCACGATGTCCTTGGAAGGACCAGGGCCATCATCAAGATAACCTATTTTTTTTATCACGTCACATTTTTTTTTCCACATTCTTTCAAAGAGGGCTTTTAAGCACTTTGTAGCTATCATTAATTACCTTTTCACTCAACCATCCCTTTTTCTCAGAATTAATAATTAAAATAAGTCTATGCTATGATGCTAAAAGAAGCAAGGTGCAAAAACTAGGGATTCAACAAAATAGTCAAGGGCAAAATATGGCTACCAACAAAAGGCTACAAGCTGAAAAGGGCTAACTAGTGATAAAATATCTGAAAAGGCTAAAATTTACCGGACAAATCAAAGAAAGCCTATTATCATCTCCTAAACAAAGCATAACTTTTTATTTCGCTTCAATAACATGCAGGGCAAGTTCTAGACTAAGATGCAAAATATGGAATAAACAAAATTTCACCACACATGACACAAGTATCAATTAAGATGGATCAATTCCACTTCTAAGAGAGACATGATCATAACAAACTACAAAATAAAATAAGCTATATACAAAGTCAGAACCATGAACCTAGATGTCAAAAAGTTTGCAATTTTTACTAGCAATCAAGCATTCACAAAAAAATACTACTCAAAATTATGCCCAAATAGTAAGTATCACATAACTCAAAAGGATCTTTTCTTTCCTTTCCAACAAAAAAAAATTTAAAACAAAACTAAAATTTAAAAATAAAATTTATTCCTAAAAAATAAAAGATACTCGGTTCAAAGGGACTATCCTCAGGTAAAGAACCGAAAACAAAAGCCAAGGAATCCATCATAAAAAACAAAAGACTCAATAAAACGATAAAAACTAGGAATTTATTCCTCCACCCCATACTTAAAAAGATGCTATGTCCCCAAAGCATTAAATAAAATTTAAAACAAGGGTTAGGAAAACTCCCTGAGGCCTCATGACCTAGCTAGTAGCATGTCCTCTTTATTTTCATCAAGGGTCGAACGCACCCACACTTAAGCTCAAACATGCTCCTTCATTTTTATATTTTTTGGGTACTCAGACTTCCCCTAATCTGCAAAAACAAGGGGAAAAAAAAGTGGTACTAATAAAAAAAGAAAAAAGAAAAAAGAAGTTACACTACTAATTGGGTTGCCTCCCAATAAGCGCTTAATTTAACGTCGCGGCACGACACCATCAATTTTACTATTTTTCCTTCCACTTTGAAGATATATATTGCACCCCTAATTTCACATCAATTTTTCTATTTCGCTCAAGGGGTGGTGGTATAAAAATAAAAGTCCCAAGCAATAGATATCGCATTATGCACTTCTTGGATCCTAAGTGAGGAATGTAATTCTCCGATGTTGGAACAATAAATTCAAGAATATAGACACA